>PVIU01004244.1:105861-130334 GCA_004026605.1 Ondatra zibethicus
GTAGCCTGCAGCACGTGGGCACTGGTGACCAGTTCTTATGTAAAACCCCAAGGGCACAGACAATAAGAGCAACAATGAACAAATGGGACCTCCTGAAACTGAGAAGCTTCTGTAAAGCAAAGGACACTGTCATTAAGACAAAAAGGCAACCTACTGAATGGGAGAAGATCTTCACTGACCCCACATCAGACAAAGGTCTAATCTCCAAAATATACAAAGAAACAAGATGGACATACTAACTTTTAAAACAAAGAATAAATCAATGAATTAGGGTTAGAGAGATGGCTCAGCAGTTGAGAGCAAGTGCTGTCCTGAGCTCAAGGGTCTGAGTTCAGTTCCCAGCATCCACATGCCAGTTCACAACCATCTGTTCTATGGGGTCTGTTGACCATTTCTTGGTCTCTGCAAGTGCTTGAATTCATGTGCACACACTCAAATATAGACAGACACACACACATAATAATTTAAAACAAAAATAAATCTTGGGAAAAGCCATTGTTAGTTGCCTATGCCTCACTGATGGACCTCACACAATGCACATTTGGGCAGTTCTAACTAGACTTAATACATTTTTCTAAATGACATAAAGGTAGGGGAGGAGAAATGTTGGGGATCAGAGGAAGGTGGAGGAAGGAAGTGGGAGACAAATATGACCAACATATGTTGTATGTCTGAAATATATATGCATTATATAAATAAATATATATAAATTAGTAGAATAGAAATAAGAAGCTTAATTTTATTTTATTTTCTCATGGTAGAGGTCTGAATGGCACTGTTATAGAGAAATCTCAAAACTTGGTACATTTTTCCTAGTGTGTGTGTGTGTGTGTGTGTGTGTGTAAATCAGAAAGGGAGAGAGAGTTTAAGTATCTGAGATTTAAATTATTTGAACCAAAACACTAGGTGAGAAAAAGAACTATACATGAGGCAAAATCGTTTTAACTGCAATTAATAAAACAAGGAAAATGTCAGTGTGACTGCAGTTTGCATCTAGAAGTCCCAGCCTGCATCTCTAAGAGCATCCCGTGAGTGATTGCTAATACATCTCCCTTAGCTGGATAAACTGGAATGTTCAGCATCCAGTTCACTCTGCTCTGCACTGCCTCAGTGAGAATGAAGTGGCTTTAGTAGAAGCACACACTTAGGGTTCCTAGGACAACCAGGAAAACATTTGTATGTGCCCTTGGTCTCCATGTATTCACAAGGTTGGGTAAACCCTAGTTAAGACAGCTCTTAAGTCAAACGGAAACCTCTGACACATATCCTGAGGCACCAAAGACTGCAGTTTCCAGCTCAAAAACTTTCTACAGTATAAATTCCTAAAGATTTAACAGCGTGTCTCAATAGGTGCAGAGGAATCCTGCTCGTGGCCTTAACTACTGGCACTGAAGCAGCAATTTTCCAGGATGGAGTGGGTAGTAAGATAGGGGATGATGAAAAGGACATGTGAGGGTCACTGAGGGAGAGTTTTCCAACTGGCTCACACCCACTTCCCCTCAGGAGCGTGGTGTGCATTCCCTGGGTCTCAGGTTATAGCAGGCATGAAGTGTGTGCAGGCAACAAGGAAGTTCTATAATCCTACTCTGTCCCCTCACCCTCCTGCATTTAGAACTCTTGAAATGCAGAAAACCCCACTGAGAATTCTGTGAAGATGGACTCCTGACAGAACAAGTACAAACAAGATGTTCAGCAGAAGTCTGTGTTCCTGGCTGAGCGAAGTGTTTCCTTGTCATTCTCCTCATAGCTCTGTTATTTCAGAACAGGAAAAGTCACTCCGACCTTCTCGCTTGACTCTCACATTCCAGGTATCAGAGAGCTCACAATACTAACCACAGAACGCCCGTTAGAAGCTTTCTCAGGTGTTAAAGGGACTGTAGAATTTAGTATAATGCTCTTAGTTCTTCCTCCAAATTGTACTTCCTTCACATAATTCTGTTCATTAATTATGCTCCTTCATTAAAATACTACCTACTTTTGGTATACTATCTAATGTCAATGTTTGTCAGAATTAGTTTATTAACTCTCTTTGGTCCACTTATGTAACGCAACTCTCAACAGTGTTACTTTAATATACCTCTCTTTCCTCTCTTCTGATAGAAATTATATAAAATTCATCACCGCCATAGGCCAGCATCATTTTCAGTCTCTTTGAAAATTACCTGCTCAGACTATATAATACTATATATATATAAAGTATGTGCTATTTTCCAACTAAAATCTCATCATACTACACGCTTATTGTGGTTGAGAGTGTAGCTGAATGATAAAGTATTGTGTGGTATACACAAGATGCAATCCCCAATACTACAAAACAAACAAACAAAGAAAAACAGCAATTACTCCTGGGAAAACTAGTGGTATTAACTTCCGTGTATAACCCGGATTTTGGTCCAGTCCTGGTGACACAGGCCCATAATCCCAAGTAATTACAGTTTCCAGGGACGCTGAATCAGGATTAATTGCAAGTTCAAAGCCAGCCTCACCTACTTAATGAGACCTTATCTCAACTAATGAACCAAACATCAATCAAAACAAAGGTTGGCAGTACAGCTCGGTGGTAGAGTCCTTGCCTAGCACGAAGAGGCTCCGGATTTGGACTCCTGTACTACACAGCAACAGCAAAATAGCCCATTGCTTCTGAATCAGTATCAGGACAATTTAGGCAGCTTAATTTTACAAAAGACCTTTGCAGCTTTACCCTCAAGTCCTGTGAGCGCTCACTGATTGTAATAGCCTCTGGTCTGGTTAAGCTCATTAGATTCAAAACTCGATCCTAGGTGAATAGAACATTCTGTGACACTGCACATGCCATGTGTTATGATTACAGTGTCTTCTCTAGTTTCATTGCTAA
Organism: Ondatra zibethicus; assembly: GCA_004026605.1. Classification (NCBI taxonomy): domain Eukaryota; kingdom Metazoa; phylum Chordata; class Mammalia; order Rodentia; family Cricetidae; genus Ondatra; species Ondatra zibethicus. Next base: position 108,716 of record PVIU01004244.1, read on the forward strand.
AAAAGTTAAAATTGGTCCTTAAAGAACCAACTCAAATTCTTCTTTCTTTTCAGAGGCATTATTGCTGTGTAATAAACTATTTTAAAACACACCCCTCTTCTTTTCAACTGGAACAGCAATGCCTGTCCTTCACAAGAGACATCCTGTTTGCCCCTCCTGCTTATTGGAAATGAACCATAAAGCCCTGCCCAGACTCCAGAACTGGGGATGGAGCATCCGCCATTTCCAGGGATGGCTATCAAAGAAATTAGACCTATTTTTAAACCCATGCAAAAAAAATGTTCAGGATCTCCCCAAGGAAAGCAATTATTCGTTCCATTGTGCTCCATATTGCAACACTCAACACACTGTGCAATGGTTGAGTATTAATACTCAGAAAACAAATTTCTACCTTGAAATTTCCATATCTTTAAATACCAGAACTCCTAAAAAAATAATAGATGCCTCCATCTATTATTGCAGACTCATCATTTGGCCAGAGAAAGATGTATTTGTCTTATTCTTTATATAAAAATGAATTCCAGGGTGGGCCTCATGGTCAGGAGTAGTTGAACAACACAAAGCAGATTCTAAGGGGTATGCATGTGTGTATGAGTGTGTGTGTGTGTGTGTGTGAATTTGTGTTAGTATGTGAATGTATGTGTATATGTATATGCATGTGAGTGTGTGTGTGTGTGTGTGAATTTGTGTATGTGAATGTGTGTATGTGTATATATGCCTGTGAGTGTGTGTCTGTGTGTGTGAGAGTGTGCATGTGAGTGTGTGCTTTTTTTGGTTTGTGTTGGCTTTGGCTTTGGATTTGCTTTTTGGTTTTAGGGTGTTTTTTTTAAAGAGATAAAACATGAAGTTGAGTAGTTAGGAAGGCATTGAGGGGTGAGGGTGTTAGAAGAAGTTGGGGGAGGGCAAAGAATATGATCAAAAAATATGAAAGTATATATAAAGAAAATAATTAAAATATATATAAAAATTAAAAGACAAAACTGGATTAACACAATAACCCTTCATAAAATAAAACCTATAAATGGATTTGCTATGAAATAGTTATTTTCTGGTCATAACATTGTATACATGAACTCACAGAAACCTTGACTGTTGGTGAAATCTAAGTTTATGAAAGCCCATGGGAAACAGGTTAGATGTGTATAAAAAGGGAGCCTAATACACAACCGCAAGTATATGTCATGATTGGTGAGTCCAGATCAAAACCACTTTCATCATGTTATTAAAAACAGTCTGTTTTTCCATAGCCATTTTTTCACAAACACACAATCACATTTTGCAGATAACACATGGTGTACACACATGCTAAAACCACAAGCAATAAGATGGTTACTTCTAAGAAATCAAAGGGGGGCAGAAATATGACCATAGAGGAACCCAGAGGGTTCATCACAAATTTTATGTCTTGATCTGGATAGCATTTATATTTGTGTCCATATTCTTCTTTATTTCAATTTCTATGACTGAATTATTTCATAAAAATTAAAAGTCAAAAAAACATAATGAGGAATTTATCAAAGAAGGAAGGAAGGAAAAAAGAAAGAGAGAGAGAAAGGAAGATAGGAGGGAAGGAAGGAAAGGAGGGAGGGAAGGAAGATGGAAAAGGATATATGGTGGTGAGTTTCTTGTTATCAACTTAAACCAGCCCAAAATCACCAGGGAAAAGAGAGTGCCAATTAGGGATCCTACAGATCAGACCGGCCAGTGAGCATGTCACTGGAGGGTTGTTTTGATTATGTTAAGTGATGTGGGAAGACTCAGGCTAAAAGTGGACAGCATGGTTTGCTAGTCTGAGTCCTGAGTTGCAGAGTAGAGAAAGTGAGCTGAACAGTGGGCATGCGTGCATTTATTCTCTCTCTGCTCATGACTGTGGACGTGACTAATTGTTTTAAGTTCCTGCCTTGATTTAACTGCAATGGCAGACTGCAACTTGGAATCGTAAGCTAAAATAAGCACCTTTCCCTTCCATTGCTTTCTAGCACAGCAACAGAAATGGAAGCAGGGCAGAAGTGCATAGGTACAAAATGATCATCATTAGCTTTTCGTAACACTCTTTTCTGGGTTACATATTAATAGATATAATCTCCCACTGTGTATTTACATAAGCAAACTCTGTTTACCAATCTCACATTATTATGTTGAAACGGCAATCCTTATAGTAATTATAAATTCTTCTGCTATTGCCTTTAGTCTTTTGAAGTGAGGAAAATAAAAACATTTTAGAAATAATATGTAGCTCAACAGGGGGAGAGAAGCATAAAACCGTGAAAGAAAGGAGTGTAGACTTTGTTTTCAGCCAGGTTTATTAAGCACCAATGAACTCAGCACTTGCCTATGTAATACATACCTCTGTGTACATCCCCTCTTACTTTTTTGGAAAGAAAGAAAGACAAAATATTTCTTCAATAAGACTTGAAGTATAGGAGGGTCCTAGTTAGGATTACTATTGCTGTAATGAAACACCATGACCAAAAGCAAGTTTGGGAGAAAAGGGTTATTTAACTTACATATCCACATCATAATCCATCACTGAAAGAAGTCAGGGCAGGAAATCAAACAGGGCCTGAACCTAGAGGCAGGAGCTGATACAGAGGACGTGGAGGAATGCTGCCTTACAGGTTTGCTTCCCCTGGATTGCACAACCAGCTCTCTTATAGAACCCAGGACCACCAGCCCAGAAATAGAACCACCCACATTGGCCTGGGCCCTTCCCCATCAGTCACTAATTAAGAAAATGCCTTAAAGCCAGATCTTATGGAGGTACTTTCTCGACAGAGGTTCCCTCCTTTTCAGATGACTCTAACTTGTGTCAAGTTGACAGAAAACTAGACATCAGGGAGATGCAAATTAAAACTGCTTTGAGATTCCATCTCACCTGAGTTAGAACCAAGAGAACAAGTGACAACCAATGGTAGAGAGATTGTGGGGAAGAGGAAACCCTCTTCATTGTAGGTAGGAAGGTAATTTTGTGCAGCCACGATGGCAATCAGCGTGAACCTTTCTCAAGAAGCTAAAAATCGATCTGTCATGTGATCTAGATATACCATTCATACTGAAGCATGTACCCAAAAGGCTCTAAATCCTATGGCCGAGATAATTTCTCAACCATGTTCCCTGCTGTTCCATTCACAGCAACTAGGAAATGGAGCTAGCCTAGATGTCTATCAACTGACAAACGAAGAATGAAATTGTAGCAGATACACACACACACACACACATATATATTATATGCTGTTTGTGTGTGCTTCTTTAAGCTATAAAGAAAAAAATAAAATTAGGAAATTTGCAAGTAAATGAATGGAACTGGAAAATATTATACTGACTGAGATAATCCAGGCCTAAAAAGACAAAAACCACAAGTTCATTTTCATATGCAGATCCTAGTTTTGAATTCTTAGACTAGTAGCTTTAACTTGGAGTAACTATGGAAACCAAGAAGCTATGCAGAGGCTGTTAAGAGAGGAAAGCAGAGGCCTTTGGGAAGGGAACCATAGCACACATGAGACATGAAAGCAAAAGATAGAGCACAGGGGCTGGAAAGCTTAAGCAGGGAAGGGGGTGGGGAGAAGGGCTAACCAAAACTGTGGGTATACAAAAACCCTTGTCCCAACCTACTATTTCATGAGTATATTAAAAAAAACATAATTAAAAGATTAACAGGCATCTGGCAGGTGGATAATGCTCCTCCCAAAAGTCCTTAAATAGAAATTCCAGTATCTGGTGTGGGGTACCTTTCTGCAAGTTGTTAAAGGATGTCACAGAAGCCCCCAGAACAACACAGACTACTGCCATTGTTCTGGGCTTCCCACTAGGACTAAATGTTAAGATCCTATCATTGAAAACCACGCATACTTTAGGTGCAGGATACAGAAAACTCAAGCTAGAACTGAGATCGACTTTCCCTCACTCTGACCAGCTTTCACAGTGCCAGAGGTTTGTTTCCATGCAAGCTGTTGGGAGGGGATATTCACCAGATTTAACCAGGTATGGACCCCATGAATTACATTAACAATTTACCTGGCAAGATATGGGCATGGGCGTGAAAGAGTGGCATGATAATCATGGAAGTAAACAACCAGCCGCCTTCTGAGTAGATTAGAGGCCTGTTCCATTAGGAGCAAACTCATGCCTAATACCGTAAACCTAGTCAAGAGCCTGTGGCTATGAGATCACAGGCCCAGGGAGGACTCCTACAGTTGTTTTGCTAAATAGACATGAGGTCAAACTGCCTTCCAAATAATAATCTTTATACCCCTTGATTAATGGTGCTTTCAACCTTCACCCAAAAAGTTGCTTTTTCCAGTGGGAAGTGGTTAATGAGACTCATAACCGATCAAAATGCTGAGAATAAGTGACTGTTGAGTGCTGATCTCTAAGTGGTAAACTTACATCAACACTTACATCCAAGGCTCAGGGAGCATTTCAGAAGAGGGCCTGGAAAGAAATAAGAGCCAAAGGATGGGTAAGAGTACTGTGAAACATTGTCTTCTAGACATGTCAGTTTCTCCCATCAGCTCGCTACACTAGATTGGGCCATTAACATTTGTGGTGGTTTGAAAGAAAACGACCGGCAAAGGGAGTGGCAATATTAGGAAGTGTGGCTTTGTCGTGGAAGTGTGTGACTGTGGGGGCAGGCTCTGAGGTCTCTCTTGCTCAAACTTCCCTCAGTGTGACTTCCAGTCGACTTTCTGTTGCTTAACTATTTCTCCAGCACCATGTCTGCCCGCATGCCGCCATGTTCCCCACCTTGATGATAATGGATTGAACTGGAAGCCAGCCACCCCAGTTCAATGTTCTACTTTATAAGAGCTGCCATGGCCATGGTGTCACAGCAATAGAAACCTAACTAAGACAACCTCCTGTCATATGTGGGGAAGGAGTATGGGAGAACCAGCACGTCCGTGTCCGTGAGGGACTAGAGGCAGATAATGGTTTCAGGGGACAAGGTGCCATTTTCTCCAGTGGTGTAGCCGCTGAGACACTGTCTGTGCTCCAGGAAATGATCTCCCAACCAAGCAAGTAAAAGCAAATGTAACTTAACTCACTGGGTCATGAACACGGAAAACACATCAAAGCAGGAATAGGACTTATTAGGAAGAGCCGTTTCAGTGGGGGTGGGGTGGAAGAAAGCAATGTGTGGGTAAAAATGACCAAATCTCATTATATGCATACATAAAATTGTTAATGAAAACTTTAATTAAAATGAGTAATGAAAAATAAAATCTGTCTTTCCTTCCATTTGAATATGAATTTCCTCATGGTGCTCAAAAAGCCATCATCCTTCTCCAGTATGGGGAAAAGAATTAGACATCAGTAAGGAAAGACTGACTGCAGACCTTCTCCTCTCTCTCTCTCTCCCTCTCTCTCTCTCTCTCTCTCTCTCTCTCTCTCTCTCTCTCTCTCTCTCTGTCTCCTAGACCCAGTCTCTCTGTCTTGTCCCTACAGCTGAATCAGAACACCAGCTGAAGCCATCCTTCACCCTGCCCATAAGTCCTGTGGATCCCATCCTCTCCTAGCCTCCCTCCCCCAGCTCATTGCTGTACCCCGGGCCCCAGCTCCACCATGCACTTCTTGCTAAGCCACAATTCATGCCTGCCAGAAAACCAGATAGACTACCACCCAAAGACTTTCTCGTCTTCCTCTGCTCTCCCAGATCCACACCGAGCTCTGAAGAGGAACACTTGTGGCAGCCTTCCCTGACCTCCCCCTGCTCCCAACTCTTGTGGATCGCACAGATCTTCCCCTTCCAATCTCTCTCCCAGCCCCCAATCCCAGCAGGCACCCACTACTAATCCAAGGACCACTCCTCCCAGGGCAACAAGTAGGCTGAAGGTGAACCCACACCTCCCTACTGCTCCTTAGATTCAATCCCCCAGACTCATCCCAGCTCTGCCGCAAACCTGCTATGATCTCCCTTTCCTCTCTGACCTCATCCCCAATGGATCACAAAGATCTTCTCCTCCAACCTTCCTTCCCCCAGCTCATCCCAGTATCCCATCCTCCAACACCAGCAGGCATTCCCCATGAACACGCCAGCTGGACAGGCCAGAAAAACAAACAACACAGAACCATCGCACGCTGCAAAAACCCAGAAAGGAAACAAGAAACCAAGAAACAAAACATTCACCCAACAAAGACAAATCCAGAAATCAGCACCTAGACCTATACTCATCCCAAACCCAGATACCTAGATAACAGGATAAAACACAATCAATAATAGCGAGAGCAATAAGTCTCCACTAGAGCCCAGCTATCCTACTACAGGAGGCCGTGAATATTCCAACATAGCTAAAGCACAAGAAAAAGATACCTAAAAACAGCCTTTATGAATATGATAGAGGTCCTTAAGGAGGAAATGAATAAATCCCTGAAAGTAATCCAAGAAAACCAAACAAACGGTGTAAAGAAATAAAAATATTCAAGACCTGATATTGGAAATAGAATCAATAAAGAAAATCCAAGGTGATGGAATTCTGAAAATGAAAAATTTAAGAATTCAAACAGGAACCACAAAGACAAGCTTCACCAACAGAATACAAAGATGGAAAAAAGAGAATCTCAAGTGATGAAGACATGTTAGCATAAATGGCTACATTGGTCACAGAAAATATTAAATCTAGAAAACTGCTGACAGAGTTTCAACTGACCATCTCCTGTAGGTAGGTAAGACTTCCAGTGGTGGGACTGAGTTGTGTTCAGTTGAGTTGGCCAAAGGGGCCCCATTGAAATCCCCAAACAACCTAGGCTGCTGCTAAGACAAAGAGTTTCTCTCTGCAAACTGACAGCAGGTACCCCATTGCTGAGGACAACATCCAATAACTCATTGAACATGGAGAAGTTGATCTGATATCTACATGGAGCCTTCACACCTACATTCTATTGTTTGGTGCAGGAAAGTACTCTTCAGGTTACCAAAAGAGAAACATGGACACTAACCCAGACATAAAATCTTTGACCTACAATCTATCCTGCCTGCAAAATATGCTAAGTCAAAGGTGACAGAGAACTGGTGGGAGTAATCAACCAAGGTCTTATTTGATTTAAAGACCAGCTCCTGTGATGCAATGCTTAACACTCTGAACTCTGAATCCAGCAGTCCGCGTTCATATCTTGACGGAACCTGTTCCTTGAGAAAAAGAGCTGGTCAGTCATCCTCATCAACTCAGACCATGAAACCCAATATAAATGGACTACCCGTGCATGCTTCAGCATTGTCGGGGGGCATGTTTCATTTTTTTTTCCACGAGAAGCAACCCATACCTGACACTGCTTGGGTAACTAAGAACCAGAGACTAGATAACTTAAGAGACCTAGGGTAAAACTAAACACTACTGGTCTAAAGAAATAATGAATAAAATTAGTTCTAATGAGATTCTGCTAAACTCATGAATCAGTGCCTTATCCAGTAACCATCAGAGAGACTTCCTCCAATAGCACATGGAAACAGATACAGAGACCCACAGGCATACACAATGGGGAGAGTCTAAATTGGAGGTCTCCATCAAATCCCTCCCAGAGCTCAGGGAGTCCCACAGAAGAGGAGACAGAAAGATTATAAGAGTCATAGAAGATGGAGGACACCAGGATGTTTGAACAAGCCCCTCTGAATTAACTAAGCAAAGCACATGTGAGCTCATAGAGACTGAAGCAGCAAGCACAGGGCCCACATGGGTCTTCACCAGGTCTTCTGTATATATTTTATAGTTTTGAACTTAGTGTTTTTATGGGAGTCTTAATTGTAAGAATGAGTAGGTCTTTGGCTTTTGTGCCTGCTCTTGGGATTCTTTTCCTCCTGTTGGGTTGCCATGTCCAACTTTGATATGATAGTTTTTGCTTTATCTTATTATATTTTATTTTGTCATATATGGTTGTTATCTCTTAGTAGCCTGTTCTTTTGTAATGAGAGACAGAAGGGAGTGGATCTTGAGGGGAGGGAAGGTTGGGAGGAACTGGGAAGAATAGAGGGAGGGGAAACAATAATCAGGATATATTATATGAGAAAAGAATCAGTTTTCAATAAAAGAAAAGAAATCAATAATGAAGCCAACTACAAGTTCATCTCAATTTTGTATCACCGTGTGCTAACAATTATATTTGATGCCAATGATAAAAGGCTCCTCTCTGTGCACAACATGGCTACAGTCTACCCTTTTGATAGGCCCCATTTTCTTATCTGTCACATTCAGATTTGGCTGACTCTATTTCCATAAAAGGTTCAGTATATGCTGTGTCTAACTCCAAAGTGGCTGCATGTGACTGAAGGAAAACACACAGCATGCTAGCATCATATTTCAAGTAGACCTCAACACTGGTGGGTACTGCACAAACGCACAAACTCTCCTTGTCTGTTTCCTAATATCCAAATTACTACTTCATGACCTTTCTGCCTTCTTCACTCTACAACATTTCTAGCCAGTAGTCTCACTATTCTCTAAAGACCTAATTCACTGAGCATACAAAAGAAATTGGATGAATACTCCCTTATTTTCCCATCTTCAAAATATCTTCCTACCTATTTATTCTTTCTTTCTGTTCTAATAAATTAGATGTTCCATTTCTGCATGCTTTGCCACTCTCTATGAATTGTTCAAGGACTTCATGTGTTACATAACCTCCTATCTTTCAGCTAGATGATTGCACATAATAAAATAATGGATGGATGGATCGGTGAAAAATTGTCCCTTTGTTCATAACACCTTTACAACCATGACCTTATTTCCCTGCTTGCTTGGCCAACAAAGCACTTAACATGATATCTAGAGTCCTTCTCTCCATTTCCTCACTACCTTTCATCAACCTGACCTAACTGGACTGCCACCATTTCATAAAACTCTGCCAAACAAAATCACCAACAATCTTCATCAGGTCCAACCCAACACAAAGTCTTATCATCCTTCAGCAACGGTGCTTAAGATATTTCTTTACCTGATATTCATTCTCAAGTCAATCATATCTTTAGAAACAACTTTTATGGTTCATTTTCTAGAATACACATTTCTAGATACTGCATCAGCTTTATCTAACCAACATTTGGTTCTATTTTATCATATCCCAAACTAAGTGTTCCATCTCCCATACACTTTCTCCTATCACCTTTCAAGTCAAAGCCAGATCATACCCCAAATTAAACTCTCATTCTTGAGTACTATCCTGTGGATACCCTATACTGTGCTTACCCTGTCTGAGAATTGGAGTCTCAACAAGCAATGCTTTGCAAGCAAGGCTGTGTTCCTATTGATGGGAGGATACTCTCGACAGATGTCCGACTCTGCGCATAGAGTCTGGATGATGAATTTGCACCTGATGTAGATATCTAAGAAACAGCAAAGACAGTAAAACTTTGGTCTGCCTACCCCTCAGAAATGACTCAGCAGTTCACAATGAATTTATCTAGCACTCTTTCAGTTTGTATCAGTTTGGTTTGTGGATAGAAATTTAGAACAACCTCGTTAAGCTACATATGGAAGCACCATAACATAACTCATGTTGGACCTGCCATGAGCACATACCAGAAACAAACATAAACATCACATGTGCATCTTTCCACTATGTCATAATTTATTGAATAACAATAAATTTGAATGATCCGGCAATTTCAACAAGAACAATTCACTGTACAATTCTACCTACCTTGGTAATCTGGCTGAAGCAAATGCCTGTTATTTTATCCCAGTCTTATTAACTCTCATATCACACAGTATAGTGTGTGTGTGTGTGTGTGTGTGTGTGTGTGTGTGTATAAAAGTTAAAGAGGCCACAGGAGAGTTCAAGAGGTTTAAGAAGTGAGCTGATCGAAGTTCAAGTAGAGTCACTATTGATAAGGTAATTCACATACTGGCAAGAAAGAAACTGCTGCTATCAGGCCATGAGAGAATCAGGATTAAAAGAGAAGGTACAAGCAGCTGCAGAGGTGAAAGGGTAGAACCCAGTTCAAAGCAGAAACAGAAGATCTAGGTCCAGATGGGCAAGCAGGTAGACAGACAGGAAAATGTTGAGTTGGCCAAATCAACAACAGGAAATCAAGGGACCCTAAAGAGTTCTCAGCTTGCCAATCTTTGATGCACAGGGAATATCAGATGGCAATCATCTGACTGTTAGACATCTAGCGTATCCCTTTATGGGGGACAGGTAAAGGAGTTTCACTCCTTCCTGGGTCTGACATGTCCAGTAACACCTTGGTCCTGATTTCCTAGTATAATTTTAATAAACCCATGTGCCCCGATTGTGTCTATCCACCCTGATAAATTTGTAGAGCAACGTCCTTTCTACTTCCAGGAAAGTCTTTTATCAGTCTGTGCACCATGGTAAATGCTGGGTAAATAGAATTGTTGTTTCAAGTCCAACCTGGAGCCCAACGATCTTCTGCTTTCAAAATGGAGTCAAAAGCTGATTGTAAAACAGAGTTTCTCAGAGTAAGACAAATCCTGAAACGAGACTGTTTCATACATTTTGGAGTAATGGAGGGTGGGGCATAACACGATGTGAACAGGATTCCAAGAACATGATCTGGCTCACACTGGCTATTCAGTAAATGGTTTTGAATGCATAGTTGATTTAAATGCATTAATGAACTCAGAGTCACCAAAAATGCATTAATGTCACATTAAGGAAAGAAATCAAATTATTTCCCCCTGGTGTCATTTAACCAAGAGCCAGTCTAGACTTTAACTCTCTACTTCACTCTCCCTGCATCTTCTGTCCTTTCTGTCTGTTGTATGAGTGATTCTGTGCCCGCCCAAAGAAGGCTATCTTGCCAATATCCATACCTGTGTCTGTCCCTGTGTGCTTATGTGGTCTGTCCTGTGTGCCTTTAGGTGGATGTGTCCCTAACAAAGGACCTTGCTCTGTATTTATTGGATAGCACAGAAAATATCATTTGGGGAAGGAATAAGGGACACTTCACAGAAATCTTTAAAAATATTTTACAAAGGATTAAAGCAGACTCTTGAGATAACGAACAGTACTACAATCATCATTGTTTATCAAGCAATGTCCACATGTTGCATTCAACATTTATGATGACTGTTCATTTTATAAGACCACTTTCAGGCTGTTTGCTGTTTCCAGAAAATGATATACATAAAAACACATATGCAATGTTCTGCATCAGGGCATGAAAGAGTACATAATTTAATATTACAACTATCAATATTATAATTATCTTTGGTTTTAAAGTTCATTACATGGGAAATCTAAGGCAAGCAAGGATGACTTTTACATTGTTCTTTTAAAGGCACATTAAACAAACAGGCTGAGTACTCAGAAGTCTTAATCGACCTCAAAGGTTATTATTAACTTTGGCTGTAAGATCCAGCAAAAGTTCCTGTCCCTTAGAGTACAAAAGATATTTTTATCATAATGCATTGCAATGGAATGAGTGAATGTGTTAAGTCTCAACCCTGGGACCTAGAGGCCAGATCCACTTTGCTATGTTAAATAGGCACCTCAGCCATTTGTCCCAGGGTTTGAGACTTAACAGAATGGAGATTATATTGAAATACCTTTTTTGCATAGGTATTTTCAAACTTTGTCATTAAAAAAATCTAAACTTTATTATTAAAACCAAAACACTTTTTAAATGGTATAGTTAAACACCCAGTTCTTAGTAGTAAAGTTTTATTATCTTGAAAACCAGCAGGGCTTCTCCACTTCAGCACTATTGACATTTTGCACTAGAAAGATGTTGGAGGATCCATTCTGTGTCCTGGAGGCGTAGGGTCTTTGGCAGTAACACTGAGTTCTACAACCTAATGCCAGTAAGCATGTTCTTTTTCATTTCTTGTTAGTAACATTTACTTTGTAATACGCAATCTTTTTACCTCATGGTTTTGACATAGTTCGTGGCAATAAGATTAAGCAAAGAGAGAGAGAGAGAGAGAGAGAGAGATTGGCTTGGGGTGTTATTGGAGAAGAGTACAACAAAAGAAGAGCGTTATCAGGAAAGAACAGGCAAAAGTACAGGTGTGCCAATGAAAACATCTCCAGGCATTGCGAAATATGCCTGTACAGGAAAAGAGTCAACCTCAGTTGAGAACCGGCTCTTTAAAGTAGTGTCTCCCTGCTCCAGGATATTAAGGGCTAGTTTAGAATGTAACACAGACTGTAACCTCTTAGTTAGGCCTGTTACCTTGTCTAAATCCCACCTTGATGCTCAAGAGGCTAGGGTCATTTAGATGCAATGTCACAAGAACCAGACTCAATGGAGAGCAAAGAGGAACAAAATAAATTCCCTCACTTACACACACACACACACACACACACACACACAATCTAAACAACAACAAGGAACACTGGAGGTGCAGAGAAAGTGGGTGTTGATTTTATGGCCAAGTTCAAGCTATGTGTAGTGCAGTGTAAGCAGAAGGAGAGGGAAGAAAGCTGGAAACCATCGTCAAAATAAAGCACGGGTTAGTTCAACTACAGTGAAAGCTCCTTTGTAACAAGGATTGATAGGATCAATGGGTTTTACTTGATCAGATCAAATGCTCTTCTTTCTTGAGCGCATTTTCCACCCCAACCCTTATCTCAAACCACCCCTTCTTCCATTTAGTTTCACTGTAGTACAAAACCATGCAACAAGACTCCACCATTCCTTGCAAAGCTGTTCAGAAGCACCCTGCCCCCTGCTGATAGAATGGGTCTTTCCAGCAGTATTTTGATGTTAACCCTTCTAACTGTGGAAGCATTTAGGAATGCATATTTGAGCTTGCAGCTCTTTCAGGGTATACCAGTTATCTTTGTTTCTCCCAACCAGTCTCAGCTTGCAGAGGCTTGGCTGGCCCATTCAGGATCCCACTCCCTCTGCTGGGTGTGTGGAATGTCTGGCGTGCACACACAGCCTTTATCAGGAGGCATGGCTAATGAGTACAGGTAGCTCAGAAAATCAATCTGCACAGATGAGAAGGCAGAGTTAATTAGGAATAATTTTTTTAAAAAAGAAGTTCAAGAAGAAAGAATTCTTAACCCCATGAATCTAAATTTTTTTGAAACAAGCATAATAAAAACAATACATATGGACTTTTAGAATTTAAATTTTCTATCAATGTAAACACTACGAAAGAATTAGGCATGATTACATAATTGAGAGAGAGAAATTAATATTTTTCTGACATCAAATCATGCCAGGTAGTATGTGAAATATATTGCTGTGATAAGCAGCAATAGAAAGAAACTTACAAAAGAAAGATTTGGGAGGACTCATGGTTCCAGAGGGACAGTAGTCCATGGAGCATAAGCATGACACAGAGAAAAAGCAAAGCACCAGCAGCATGAGACTTTTCATTCCAAAGCCCACCCCCAGGAACATACTTGCTCTAGCAAGGCACCACCTAAACCTTCCCAACAGCCACCAACTGTGGACAACATGTTCAAATGTCCAAGACACGTTTTTATCATACCTTAAAATTAAATACAACTTCCTTGACAGATGTGTTTCTTAATTTTGGATCTTTTCTAACTTTGTCCTCAAACAACCAGGAATTCAGGAAGGTTCAAAGTGCCAAAAGTCACAAAAACGAACGTCATTCCGATAAGCTCTCACAGCAAGGTTGCGTCTAAAAAAAGCCTTCCTTATTTCGGGAGCTTGCTAAAAGTGGTTCCTAAGCTAAACTCCTCAGCCAGTAAGTTTTGCTGAAACACGAAATGGGTCATAGGGTAAAATCAGTCTGTACTTCGGACTTTCCCGTTTCAGATCATGCAGCAAACTATATTATCCTTCTTACCCACAGCCAGTCTCTGTGTGGCAGCACATTCCTGGATGCACTGGTGAAAATAATAATAAATTAATAATATAAATAAAATAATAATAAAAAGTAAATCTATTAGAAATCAAACAATTCAGAAATTTTTGTCATTTTTCTTTCTCCATCAAACACACACACACACACACAAAAACACATACGCATAACAAAACAAAACAAAAACTTTGACCCTAAAAGATTATTACAAATAAAACATGTCAAACACCTTAAGGCCGAGTCTTTTTTCAATGGAGTTTTTTGCTGAATTTTGTATTCAATTCTTTTCTAAGTAAATGTCTACAAGTAAACATTATTTTCCTAAAGAAAAAAATTTAAAACCATGCTGGCCAAGACAATTAAAAATAGATAAATAAAACTTTAAAAAAAAAACTTACACCAATGTATAGGACTAATTATAATTAATAAATAAATTTAAGTGAGAAATAATAAAAACATTGTTTTAAAAAGGGTGAAAATTGAGTAAATCTTAAAATCTGCTTAGAGCAAAGGGGCTAAATTCTTTTTATTAAATATTTCAACAACTACCCTACTATTTCATCAGCCAATTGGCTTTCCTAAGACAACTTCATTGTTTTTCTATAATTTCTTCAAACCTAAAGTAGACATATGAATCTTCCTAACATAGAGAAAATGAACTTAAAACTCTGTTTTGTAATCACAATATGGAAAACAATTAAAAATTGAAACCCTATGGACTGGCAAGATGGCTCTGTGAATAAAAGTGTTTCCTGTAGCAGCCTGGGTCTTGGATGTAGCATCATGTAAAGGTAGAAGGAAAGAATCTACTTCAAAAAGTTGTCCTCTCACTGCCACACTTGGTCTGTAATATAAGGGTACACACACACATACACGCACGCTCACACACACACACATTCACGCTGTGCATGCATACACCTCCAGTAATAATAATTTTTTATTTAAAAAAGATTGACTATTAAGTACACAGATGATACTGGATGACTGTTGGAAATTTCTCTTCTCTTCATCCTTACCTCTTTCTCTTTATTACAGAGAGTGGGGAAAGTATGGATAGGAGTCAGGAGAATAATCTCAGGGACGGACGACTATCTTAGATACTAGGCCAACCTTGTCATCCTCATCCTTTAAACAAATTCGTGCCACTTCCCCTTCCTGCCTCATACAGCCTTCTGACCAGGAAAAAAGGAAATGCAGGTGAAAAACATTCTCAGTCTACAATAGTCTATATAAATGGAAGATGTTATGAGTGGGACTTTAAAGCTAAAACTAAAATGTCTTTGGGTGCCTGTGCATAATCTGTCACAACTCAAAGAAAATTACAAGTTGCCACAAAGTTCGTCACTTATAAATCTTGAATCTGGGTAGAGCAGAACACACCTGAAATGTCAGTGTTTTAGAAGTTGGAAGCAGGAAGATCAGGGTCAGTCTCCAGAAGACCATGTCTCCAAAACCCAAATTAATAAATATAATAATTTTAGAAGACCCTTAGTAAGGACTCCCAATTACTATTCATGTGTCCCTAACCCCATTTATCACACCTGGCTTGAAAATCATCCATTATGTTCTAGGGGGCTATTTCTTATTCCACAAAAACATGGAGACCAATAAGGATAAAAATCTGGATCGTGCAGAGGCCTACAGTTACATAATAGTACATACACATCTAAGATTTCCAAATATATTTCAGAAGAACAGAATAGCAAAACTACTTTCCAAGTAGCAACACTAACATAATTCGTGCCAATAAAAAAGAAATTATGTGTACACAGAGTAGAGAATGACATCATGTGTGTAGGCCTCCTCATTTACAGCCATATCTTTGATTTACTTAGGTTGCGTGTTTGAATAGAAACAGATGAGTCATATGGGAGATTTAATATTTCTTCCACTTTGTTTTTGGTTTTGGTTTGGTTTGGTCTGGTTTGGTTTTTGGGGGTTTTTTTTGGTGGTGGTGGTGGTGGTTTTGGGTTTTTTTTGTTTGTTTGGTTTTTTGTTGTTTTTTTTTTTTTTTTTTTGAGACAGGATTTCTCTGTGTAACCCTGTCTGTCCTGGAACTATCTCTGTAGACTAGGTTGGCCTCAAACTCATAGAGATCCACCTGCTTCTGCCTCCCAAGTGCTGGGATTAAAGGCTCCCCCATCTCAGCTCTCTCCCTCCCTCTTCCTCCCATCCCTTGTCATCATGGTCGATCCACAAACATGTGGCCAAGCATCCACTGTCCTCTAAAACCTCCAGCATCCAAGAATCCTCTAAAACCATGATCCAAGATCTATGTCTATGTCTCCCTCCCTCTGTGTCATGCATTGTGTCACAGTGATCCAATGGTGACACAGAAGATGGTACCAAGAGCAGAAGTGTTGCTATGACTCAGCTTCACTATGTAGCTCTTAAGCATCTGGCCCTGGTTTGGAGAAGGAATCTAGGAAAGTATGAAGAAGCCGGCTACAGAAAGCCTAGAGTGCTGTAAGCTCAGCGTAATAAGACAATTCCTGGGGACTCAGGAGAGCAGAATACCAACAGGAAGAAGCTTCGGATGGGAAAGAAGACTCGACTGGGAGATGACAGATATTGAGATTCCATTACTGCAAGGAGTTTTTCTACACTTTCTCAGAAATGTTGGTAAAGCCAAAATAATAGGCATGGGGGATATTATGGGTATTCTGGCTGCTTTTAGCCAGGTTTACACTGAGATTTTGAAGTAGAGTAGAGCTGAAGGATTTAGCACCTGTAGTCTGGACAGAGAGAAAAGGTTCCAGCTGTAGAGAAGGAGGTAAAGAGCCCTCTGCAGAGATAGCAGGAAGATTCCTTGAGGACATCCCATGGATTTACCAGACCCCGTAGTTGGCTTTTGTTTGTTTTTTCTCTTTATTCTTTGGGCTTTCAGGGGTGCCACTCAGCTCCCCAATAAATCACATGGAGGCTTACTCTTACTTATGAATGTTTGGCCTTAGCTTGACTTATTTCTTAAATTATCCTGTCTACCTTTTGCCTCTAGGCTTTTACCTTCTGCTATTTCTATATATCTTTCCTTTCCTTCTTATTCCGTATCTGGCTGTGTGGCTGTGCGACTGTGCGGCTGTGTGGCTGTGTGACTGTGCGGCTGTGCAGCTGTGCGGCTGTGCGGCTGTGTGGCTGTGTGACTATGCGGCTGTGTGATTGTGTGACTGTGCAGCTGTGCGGCTGTGCGGCTGTGTGGCTGTGTGACTATGCGGCTGTGTGATTGTGTGACTGTGCAGCTGTGCGGCTGTGCGGCTGTGCGGCTGGCCCCTGATGTCCTCCTCAACTTCTGTTTTCACTTCCTGATCCTTTTCTTCCAGATTTCTCCTCCTACTTATTCTCTCTGCCTGCCAACCTCACCTATCTCTTGCCTCCCTATTGGCCAGCCAGCTTTTTATTAGACCAGTCAGGTGCTTTAGACAGGAAAAGTAACACAGCTTCACAGAGTTAAACAAAGGCAGCACATCTTTGCATCATTAAACAAATATTCCACAGCATAAACAAATGTAACACATCTTCCACTAATACTCCACTGGACCCCTTCCTCTGAGAGCTCTATGACATGAAACAAATTATAAACCCATTTTGAAAGACTTTCCTTTGAGTAGGAGAGTTGGGGATACTATGCTCACACAGGGTTATCTGGGAAATGTGTCCCTGTGTTCAGCCGCTCAGATCCTCAGAGGCTATTGCAGCCACCATCAAAAGGGTCCACTGTATTCATAAGACCTTGGCATCATTCATATGATACAGAATCCAAGAGTTGCAGAACCATGGAGGACTAAGAGACCACACCATTGGTAGCAGGGTCTTAGGTCCTAGGTCTCTGCAGGAATCCCCTAATACAAGAACACATGAAGCTGTGAGGGTGAAGCTGTAGCAGGAACTCCCATATTTTAGAAATATCAAGAATATGGAACATTTGCCGAGGAAAGCCACAGGCAACAAGTGAAGTCAGCCTAAAGGAGAGACCACATAGGCTGATGAGAAGGCCAGAGGGATACGGTTGCCGGACACCGCCTGAGCACATGGCATGCCACCAGGTGTCCTGGATGACCGACACAAAGGATTTACTGATTCTCTTGGGTTTTAGTCTTAGTTTGCCCCAAACCTTCTTTGCTATTCTCCTATTTTTCACTTTTGGAATGGTAATGTTTACTAAGCCTTGAGAGCCTAGAAATAGATTTCTCTTATATCAGGTCACAAACTAAGAGTTTGGTCTTGAGACTAAGAGGAGATTTTGAGCTCTGACTCTTAACAATGTTGGGCTGTTGAGAGTTGGAAACTCTTATTAGAAACAGGTAAATGCTGATGTGAGAAATCCATGACCCTGGGGACCAGAGACAGAATGTTATGGCTTGACTATGAAAGTCTACTAACTAAGGTCCAGCTGGCAGTGCTCTTTTGACAGGCCATGGGTTCTTAGGTCGAGCTTATTTCTGGCTCCTCTTTTTTCCCTGCTGTTTCCTATTTGCCTTGTTTCCATCTCCATGATGGATGGGGTCATGCATCTGTGGACTGAACCCCCTGATACCATGAGCCAAGCTAAATCTCTCCATTTATCACAATGATACAAATGTAATTGATACATTAACATCTACTTGGGAGGGGAGTTTGAGTGAAAAATCTATTGGTTTTCAGGTTCCTATGGAATATTTTCCTAGTGTGCTGATTAACTCCTGTGCAGTAATTTAAGGACAAGGAAGGTAAATGGTTCTATGAGAAAAACATCCGATGCCTTACGCAAAAGGTTACTATGAAGTTCAAAATGAGAACATGCTGAGCATGCAGTAAGCCTCAAGCTACTATTCATTTCTATTTCTAAATTAAAGCATAATATCTGAAACTACTGGGCAGAAATTGGAGAGTAGGAAGAAGTAATTGATGATGGTATAGAAGATATAACACAAGGCAGCCAAAAGACAGGTTCTGAGTCACCAGCATGATGGATGACTACAATCACCCCAGTCCCCAGCATTGATGGCCCCGAACTGCAGGCTGGCTCAGTTTCCTGGCTCCCTTTTCAGACTTTGTCTGGTCGTGACAATACACCACAGTCACCAAAGTAACCTGAGGATGTCTCACCCCTTAAGTAACGAAACACACAAGTGAATTCATTTATTAAATTGTAGTCAATAAGATTTGCCTTTGAGACAGTGTAAGACAAACAATCCCTTCGTGGAATGAAAGAGCCCTTTTCTCTTTTGCCCTAACTGCACAGCTGAGCTGTTCTCTTCCTAGAACTTCCCAAGTTCTCCCCACCCCTTCTCCCCACTCCCTTTCTACAGGGTCTCCTCCCTACATGGTCCATATTGGCCTTGAATTCACTAACCTGCCTTAGTCCTCCAAGTCCTGGGATTACAGGCCTGTATCAAAATACTCCAGATCTTATTATTTTCTTTTTACAAAATGCTTTGTCATGTCCACTAAAAGGAAGTGTTTAAAAGCAAACTTTGCTTGTGACATAGCAGATAGGGATTTTCAGTTTTGCTTAGGTTGGTTCCTAGATGACTGTCAATCAACTTTTTAAAGCAAATTCTGTGTGTGTGCATGTTCGTATGTGCATGCATGTGTGCGTGTACGTGTGTGTAAGCACACAGGTATATGTGGGGAATACACTGTGTATGTGTCCTTGTGGAAGTCAGAGGTAAATCTCAGATGTTCTTCTTCATGAGACATCTACCTTGTTTTAGATTAACCAAACAGGTTGAAAAGAATGAGCTACAAGGATTCACCTATCTCTGCCTGCCCAGTACCACCACACCTGGCTTTTTATGTAGGTCCTGGAGATTGAATTTAGGTTCTCACACTTGTGTGGCAAGATCATTTGCTGACTGAGTAATCTCACATCCCTCAATCAATCATCTTTTTAACTTTTTTTTTTTTTGCTTACTCAGTGAAAGTCAAATTCCAGTTTTATCAACTGGAGGACATAGCACATCATCTGAAATAATGCTGAGGTTGGGAGAACCCTTCAGTCAAGCACACATACTGACTGTACTGTGGAACTCACTAGAGCAAATACTGTGATATAAATTCTATTTGGAGTTTTATTAGAAAACTAGAGTTTCTTGAACATCACAGATTTCTTCATTGATAAAGCGAGTTATGCAATATAGTGCAATTTCAAAAAAAAAAACCTGTCTGCAAGGTGATAACATTCTAATCCCTGAATGGTGGTGGCTTATCACATAAATTAAATTTTCCAATTTTACTATTTAAGTTTTTCTCTTAAGAAATTAAAATGCCTTACCAAGATGTAGGCGAAGACTGGTCATTCATTTCCTGGCTACCCAGATCCAAATAATCACACAGAAACTATATTAATTACAACACTGCCTGGCCAGTGACTCAAGGGTATTTCTAGCTAGCTCTTACATCTTGAATTAACCCATTTCTATTAATCTGTGTATTATCATGAGCCTGTGGCTTACCAGTAAAGGTTCTGAGCATCTGTCTCCTGGCAGCTACATGGCATCTCCTTGACCCCACCTGCTTTCTCTCTATATCTCTATTTGGATTTCCCACCTGGCTTTGTTCTGCCAAGTCATTGACTGAAACAGCTTTATTTATTAACCATTGGTAATAAAACATAGTCACAGCATGCAGAAGGGAATTCCACATCATCTCCCACTTTCTGTCTAAATAAAAAGGAAGGTTTTAACTTTATCAGTGAAATTACATATATTTAGTCTATTTACTTTTGGCAAATAAAGTAAAATAATCTATCATCTATCCTATCCTTTATCAGAACTAAGGAAATCTATAATTATAACTGTCTTCAACTCCATCAAAGACCCTAAAAGGATATAATATTACCTAAGTAAACAGGAAGTACCTTGTAAGCAACTTCCAAAACTTTAGAATTGACAGAGACAACTTGCTGCCTGGACAGTCACCCAAAGTTCTTCTGTAACACTGGGGCATCCATCCTCAGCCTACAGTCCCATAGTATCTGGCAGACTTTGCCATGAAGCAGGAAATTTGATAGGTTGTTTTGCCTATCTTGGCAGCTTGTCAGTCACTTTCTTCTGTATCCTGCAGAATGTCTGCTGTTTCTTCTGTAAAGCAGAAACCCTGAAGGACCATCTCATCTTTTGGAATGTTCAGCAGCCACTTTTCTATGGGTCCTGCATGTCCAGTTCATACAGCATACCATAAAACAGTCCAGGTGAGAACAGTTTCTGCCCAAATGGCTAGCCTAGTAACATTGAAGACAAATTCCATAACAAGTTTCTTCAATGTCCATCAACCTCTCTGAAGTAACTGGTGCTGCCAGAAGCAAATAAGTCTCACCGTTGAGAAAAGTCTAAGTTCTTAAAACATTTTAAATGCCATATTCTGTAGGACTTTGAAGTGTTGAAGATCATCTGTCTAACCAAAATATATCTCTACATATCTAAAAAACCTAACTAACATAATTAAAAGTTGGGTTATTACAGATGACTATTAATCTGTATTTCTTTTTTTTTTTTTTAAATCTATGGGTTGTTTAATTCTGTAATAAAAGCTAGGCAAATAAGCTTCTCAAGACAGTAAAGCTAACAGAGCAAGGTAAAAAACATAAACTAATCAAAATGCATACTAAAAAATAAGCACCAGAGATAGCAAACCAGGTGAAAAACCATATGGGGGTTGTCATCATCTATAACCGCTAGTTATTGTGGTCATTTTTTTTTCTTTTTTCTTTTTTTTTCCATACATTGTTTTGTTTTATTTTTTCCATTCAAGAACATAATTAAAGATAAAAAAATTTTTTTTTCCTTTCTTCCCCTTCTCCCGGTCCCCTCCCACTACCCCCCACCCCTCCTTCCTCCCCCTTCTTCCTTGAAAGAGGGCATGGTGCCCTGCCCTGTTGGAAGTCCAAGGCCCACCCCCATCCC
>PVIU01004245.1:0-130116 GCA_004026605.1 Ondatra zibethicus
TGTCTTTCTCTGCTTTTGGTTCTTATGCGCGCTGAGACGCAGACAGACTAGGGATAAGGCCGTCATGATTCAAGCACTTCTGGCCATTGAGCAAGGAGCCCCTGCGCAGGCTTGGATTGCCTGTTTGAAACAAGACCTCTAATCATTCAGAACCATAAAATGTCTTTTCCTCAGACAGTGCCCTTGCACTCCGCTGACTCTGGTCATTGCACGCGGAAGGGACTGTCCGCAGTGCCCTTGCACTCCGCTGACTTTGATCATTGCACGCGGAAGGGACTGTCCGCAGTGCCCTTGCACTCCGCTGACTCTGGTCATTGCACGCGGAAGGGACTGTCCGCAGTGCCCTTGCACTCCGCTGACTTTGGTCATTGCATGCGGAAGGGACTGTCCACAGTGCCCTTGCACTCCACTGACTTTGGGTCATTGCACGCGGAAGGGACTGGCGTTACTGAGGCTTCGCGCGGAAATGCGCACCACTCCTGGTTAATGGCGAAATCATGAGCTCGCTAACAATCAGGTGTCTACTTGGTTCTATATATTATTAGAGGGGGAAATGTTGCGGGCTGCAACATTGTTGTTGGTGACCACACGCAGAGGTGGCCTCCTTTCCGTGCTCCAAAACAAGTGCTTTGCGCATGCGCCTCTCCCAAACAGGCGATGTCAGATCTAGCCTATCCCTGACGACCTGTCAATCTGGTGCCATGAGCTGACCAATTGCTGAGTGACACCTCAGAGGCGAGAGAATTTTACTATATAAGCTCGCTGATCTCGGTGAGCTGGGTCTCCTGTCTTCAGCTGTAAGAAAGCGCCCTAATAAAACGTGATCGAGAAGAATCCTGGTGTCCGCATCCTTTCTGCTGGCAGACGGGGCGCGACATATAGGTTTTGAACAGATGTGAAAAAGACAAAATGTAGCCTAAAGTTACCAGAATCTTTAAAAAAAAAAAAAAAAAACACATAACTGCTGTTTTATAGGAGTATGCCAACATTCATATTGGATGACTCATTGGAAGTTTATAAAATAAAAACGGGTAAAATATGCATAAATCCTTACACAAGTATGGTGTGGATTTTTTTTTCATGTTCCTACAGCTGTTACAACATTTGTCTTAAAACAGATAACGTGCCTGAGAGAGTAACCACTTAATTCAAGATGAATGTACGCGTAACTGTGCACTTCTTCAGCAAGCAAGTTGGGGGAGGTTGGCTGAGATTGTTAATGACAGAAAATAAGGGGGGACCCAGTACCCAACTCCAGAGAAATAGGGAAGCGAACGCCTTCTGAAAGGAAGAGAGGGCCACTGTAACTTATCAAAAGTAATTTGGATCTCTGTATCTATTTCTGTCAGTTGCTGGCTGAAGCCTCTCTGATGACAACTGGGTTAAGCAATGATCTATGTGTACAGCAGAATATTATTAGGAATCAATTTATTGACTTTTGCCAGTCATTTGATTCTATCCTAGGTCTCTGGGTTCTGGCTCTCCAAGCATTGTCGGGGGTGGGCTCCTTCTCATACTTTGTGTCTCAACTGGGCCAGTCACTGCTTGGCCCCTTCCATAATTTGTGCACCGCCCAGCCAGGCAAATTGTAGGTCAGAGGTTATGTGGCTGATTTTCCAATCTCTTTACTGGAAGTCTTGCCTAGTTACAAGAGCTGACCAGTTCAAGCTCCATATCCCCTATTGCTGGGAGTCTTAGTTTATCATAAATTCCTGGGAGTTTCCATTACCCTAGGTTTCTAGCTATCCCAGAAACAGCCCTGATTTCAGGTGTCTTTCCCAGTACTCTCTCCTTCCATCTTCCCCTCATCTGATCCATCCTGTTCCCATGCCCTCCCACTCCCATACAGACCTCTACATACAACTGTGATGTCTGTTCTATTTCCCAGTGAGGTTCATGTGTCCCCACTTGAGCCTTCCTTGCTGCTTAAGTTTCTTTGGGTCTGTGGATTATAGCATTGTTATCCTTTACTTTATGACCAACATCCACCTGTAAGTGAGTTTGTCTTCCCGGGTCTGGGTTACCTCTCTCTTTTCTAGTTCCATCCATTTGCTGGCAAATTTCATTGTTTCGCAGAGACCCATAGCTAAACATTAAGCAGGCCTCAGGAAATCCTGTGGAAGAGGGGAGAAATGATTATGGGAGCCAAGGGGGCTAAGAACACGGCAGGAAAACACACAGAGTCAACTGACCTGAGCTCATGGGAACTCAGAGACTGAACTGCCAACCAGAGAACTTGCATGGGACTGACCTGGCCCCTCTGCATATGTTGCAATTGTGTGGCTTGGTCTTCTTGTGGGACTCCTGGCAGGGGGAATGGGGGCTGCCTCTGACTCTGTTGCCTGCTCTTGGAACCCTTTCTTCCTGCTCTGTTGTTTTGTACAGCCTTATTAGGAGAGGAACCTAGCCTTACTGCAACTTGATATGCCATGACTGGGAGATACACATGGGAGGACCCTATTCTGAATGGAATGGAGAGGGGATAGATATGGTAACAGAGGGAGGTTGGGGGAAGGTACTGGGAAGAGAGAAGGGAGGGAGGAGAAACTGTGTCAGGCTGGGAAAAAGTAATAAATTGCTTAGTTAATAAAAAATTAACAAAATGTAATTTAGACATATATTTAGCCACAAACAGACAAATCCTTCTGAACTGGGCCGCTGGCAGAGCAGTTGGAAACACATCAGAAACATATGGCCTCCCACCATCAACCTTCAGACTTAAACAAACACCCATCCAAAGCTGAGTGAATGAGCACTACCAGATAATGCTCTCTTGTTTCTGGGTTCCCAGAGCATCTTCCTCCTGGGACTCTGGCAGCTAGAGAGCCAGGTTTTGAACTGCAGCTGCTGCTTTTGGGAGAAAGGTTTGATATCAAGTTCTAACTCTTGTAGGTAACTTAATATGTATAAAGGAACATACTTCATAGTAGGGAAATAAGGCAACCATCACTGTAACCAACAACTAAATACCAACAGCACCAAAAGTCAAAGTGATTTCACTGACCTCCTGACATTGCATGCCAAGATCACACAGCCCTGTGGGCATCACCCTACCAAAAATACATGTCCTAAGCCTAACTATATCATACTTGTGTCAAAACATTAAAGAACCTAAAGTGAAGGGACTTAGACTAAGTTCTGACCTATCTTGTCCACCATCTTAAGTCAAAACTTTCCATCTTCTCTATATTCTCCAATGACAGTTGTAACCTCTTCTTACCTCCTATTTTATTACTGTGGGTCTTCCCTCCCTTTCTTTTAGGCAGTTTGGCAAGGGTTTCATCAGTCTTGTTTACCTATTCGTAGCATCAACTTGTTTGATTGACTCTACCTACTGGCCTTTTAGTCTCCTTTTCATTAATTTCTGTCCTGATAGTATTTCTATCTACTTTCTGTTTTGGGGCTTTGTCTTGGTCTCATGTTTCTGAGACCTTGAGGTGCATAATTAGGTTATTTATTTCAGGTCATTTTGATTTTTTTAAAAAATTAAGCACCCACAGCTTTTAAAAGTATAAGCATTCCCCCTTTAAATTGTGCTTTCGTTTTCATTTGATACTAGTCATTTTTTAATTTTCTCACTGATGTTTTCAATAACTTACTGTTCATTCAAAAGTGTATTGTACAATCTCCAAAAGTGGCAATGTCTTAAAAGATACGTAAAAAGCAAATAACATTGCAATTCAAAGGAGTTTTGGAGAGAAAGTGGGGGACTAAATGCACTGTATAATCCCAATATTGATCCTCTATGAAGAAGGTAATGGCTTCTTAAAGACCTAGATATGGGCACATGATAAAATGGTGCTACAAAAATAAAATAATCAACTGGGAAGATGACTCAGTCAGTAGAATGCCTCACACACAGGTGTGAAGAACCCAGCACCCACATGCTGTGGAATAACCCTTTTGTACACTGTGAAGATTTGTCACTCTGACTAGTTTAATAAAAAGCTGACTGACTAGTAACAAGACAGGATGTATAGGTGGGACAGCCAGACACAAAGGGGCTGGAAAGAAGGAGGGCAGAGTTAGAGGAGTTGCCAGACAGACTCAGAGCAAGTGAGACACACAAAATCGGGTAGAGGTAAAAGCCACATGACAGAATGAATATTAATAGAAGTGGGTTAATTTAAGTTGTAAGAGCTAGTTAGTAATGAGCCTGAGCTTTTGACCAAGCATTTGTAATTAATATAAGCCTCTATGTTGTTACTTGGACCTGGCAGTTGGGAAAGAAAAGTCCACTATACCCAGGTAAAAAGTCAGGCACATACCTGAAATTTCAGGTCTGGGGAGACAGAGATGGGTGATCCCTGAAGTTTCTGGCCCATCCTAGTCAAATTGGTGAGCTCCAGACATAAGTGAGGGACCCTGTCTCTGAAAATAAGGTGGACAGTGGCTAGGGGAAACTCCCAACATTGACTACTACCTCCAGATGCATGTGCGCCCAGTCACCAAAAATAAAGTAGTTCCTAAATTTGATAAATGTACTATGGTTATATAAGAAAATGTGCTCATTTCTAGGAAGTTCCTGTTTATGTAGACAGAAGTCAGGCAACATGAGATACTGACTATTCTCAAAAGGTTCAGGAAGCTGAGCGTGTTGGCACACACCTGCTATCCCAACACCCAAGAGGCAAAGGCAGAAGGATCTTGTGTTTGAGGCTAGCCTGACTTGCATAATCATTTCCAGACCAGTTTTGGTCAAGACCCTGTCTGAAAACAACAAAAATATTTTTAGGTAGCTATAAAAAGGGATAAGCATGATAACGCATGCGTGGCAAAATGTTAGTTGGTGAATCTGAGTGCAAATTTCACAGAAGTCATTTATGGTACTTCTCAAATTCTACACTAAGTTTAAAGTTGTTTTAAATTTCAAAGTGGTTAAACTTATCTCTTAAAATATGAGATTATTAAGTCCTGAAATATAAGAAGAATTGTCATTAATTCCCAGACACACTATCCTGGATAATAGGGTTGCTGAATTACACAATAAGGGGAAAATACATTTATCTCTTAATAATTATGCAGACAATAATAACAATTGGTATAACAGAGTTTTCTGATTTTATGTGCATGCTTGAAATGGATATTCTTCAGAGTACTCTTCTTCTGTGGTAGGGGACGGGAAGTAGCTACAGAGTGAGAATGTTTGAGTGGACACCGGCAACCCCTTCGGTGCAGAGGGCTGAACTCCAAATATCACGATGCTAAATATCCATCACTCTGCCTAGGCTGCTGTCAGGCTCCGTATCGCCTTTCTAAACACAGCCTCAGAGAAGCCGCTGGTCCCCAGGTGGGCATCCCAGTCCACGCTTCTCTCTGACCTCCAGATCCACAAGGTCACAGTCAACTGTAAGGCTCTGTCTGTGCCTAGCAGGCATCTGCTCCTGCACCTGTCAGGCTCAGCTCTTGACATCCCCCCTCCAAGTCAGTCTTTCTCTGTTTTGATGATTAATAACCCCTCCCCGGAGATCCCAGGAGGAACATGGTGATGACCTCTGCACCCTACGTCTTCCTCCCTCCCACATTCCATGAGCTGTCAAGTCCACTGACACTCACGTAACAATTCATAACAGTAGTGAAATTAGTTATGAAGTAGCAACAAAATAGTTTTATGGTTGGGGGTCCCCACAACTTGAGGAACTGCATTAAAGAGTCACAGGATTAGAAAGGTTGAGAACCACTGCTCTAGAGCAATACCACAATCTGCTCACACCTTGTTTCCATCCAAGAGGCAGGCAAGAAGTCAGTGTATGTATGCATGTAGGCCCTATCACATTGCTCCACCCTCACAGCTCTGTGACCTTAGTTATTTGGCTTCCACGGGCCTCATTGACAGCCATTTTCAGGATGCTTGGGTGAGTCGTCAATCAGGACAGGTCACTGCTGTTTTTGTCCCTGCTCCATTCCAGTCATCATCTGCCCACAAGATAAACCTTTTCCTGGGCTCCTTAATCCCACATTTGAGCCTCCCACACCTACTACTGCCCCATCTAAATACTAGTCAGTCTTCCGAAAGACTAGCAGAAGCATGGAATTCCCCTGTTCATGTTTATCAGTGCTTTCCTGCCACTCAAACAAATCCATTTTTTTTCCAAAGTCTACATTCCTCAGCATGACTGAGCTTCTCCAGCTATTTTCCCAGCAATAACTGGAAATCACATGGCAGGCATTCAGTTACCACAGCACTACCATCTTAAACAAAAGAAATAAATAAATAAATCGAGCCTAAGATTAGCCCAAGCAATAAAATACGGTTTGAAAATAAAAATGATAATAGATATAGATGAATGAGAAGCGGGATAGTCACCAAGGCATTCAGCTCTAGGTAAGCTGGTTTATTTTCTTAAATTTTATCATAACTAATCTATAAATCTCAAATCACAAACGACAGACAGATCATTAGGAATAACAATCTGGGGTAAATCTGTCAGAGAGCTCATCATTTAATAGACTAGAGGACCCAAAAATTGTAGTATAACTTTCACTAAAGATCATTCTCAAAACTCTCTCGGGTCCTCAGTTAAAGAGCGCAGCACACATCCAAGCTACAAGGCAAGCATGAATCAATTCCCTCTTCAATCTGGAAGACCTCTTTCTGGATCTATTATAGCATTTATATGTTATCAATACCATTTATATATTTATATGTTATCAATACCATTTGTATGCTATCAATACCATTTATATGTTATCAATATCTTTTGTTTATACATTACATAACCATGTTGTCTGAGACATGAGAAGAAGATCCACATCATCAGGTGCTCAGGGGAGGAAAAACCATCAAATTCTTAGCGATGGAACCCTTTCCAGTGTCGGTCGGTCTCTGTGACACTTTCTTTCTTTTTAGCCTCCACATTTAAAGCCAGACTATGGCAGCTTTCAACTCTAGACCAGACTGCTCGAGGTCCTGACACCACAAAGATGCACCACTTGAGTCAACCACTTGAAAACACATTTTAGTGATAACACTGCGGTCATGTCCAGATCACTGTGAAAATACACCCTGTCTCTTCTGTCACTAAAATAATTTGCCAGCCCTTGTGTCTCCTACATCTTTATTTCTCCTTTTTATTAGACCATCCCAATAACATTAAAAATATGTTCTTATTCTTTCCCTTAAACAAAACTCTACACCCTCTCTGACACCTCCCTAATCCTTTCTATGGAATGACTCAGTCAAGTCTATGAAAAGCACTGTTGTCAAAGCACCATGTTACACAACCAATAGCCAGCCTCGGGAAAGATCGACAGTGCTGTTTTTAATTAACACGTAAAAGTTAGGCATATTTATCAGGATATTATCTGATATTTTGATACATGGACACACTGTGCAAATCAGGGTAAGTGTGACTATCTCCTAAAATCACAATCACAAGACACAATCAGGGTGAGTGTGGCCATCTTCTCAAATCCACCCAGTCATTTGTGGTGAAAGCATTCAAAATCCTTCTATTTTTTCAAAGTAATACATTGTTTATTACAATTACTACCAGAAAAGGAGATTGCATAAAGTTCTATAATATGCTTAAATATTTTCTCGGAAGAGCTACATAACCTTTACGAACTATTTTCATCATGTTCCCTTTCTTAGATGATATAGGAAGTACTAATTTAGTACAGGGTTCAACCTAGCCTATTACATTTTATTTTTTTTCAAACAAGTGGCCCTGGGTAGCCTGAGCCATTTTTATTTATACAGTTTCAATAGTTTGCATGAACAGTTTTACAGTCATATCTGTTTCCTTAAGTTTCCAATAATAATTACAATAATTGCCAGCATGTTTTCTTTTTTTCATTTTAAAAAACCTACCAATCCAAATTCCCACTCCCTTCCCTTCTCCCAGCCCCCTCCCTCTCCCTCCACAGATTCTCCCCCCACGCTCCAACCCTAAGGGAGTGCCATGCACCCCACCCTGTGGAAAGTCCAAGGCCCTCCCTACTACATCTAGGTTGAGCAAGGTTTACATCTAAAGAGAATAGGACCTCATGAAGCCAGTATATGCAGTAGAAGCACATCCCAGTGTCACTATCAGTGGTCCCTCAGTCTGCCCCAGCTGTCAACCCCCTTCAGAGGGACTTGGTTGTTCCCATGCTCGTTCACTCCCAGTCCAGTTGGAGTTGGTGAGCTCCCATTAGCTCAAGCAAACTGTCTCAGTGGATGACCCCCTCATGGTCTTGAATTCCTTGCTCATACTCTCACTCCCTCCACTCTTCAACTGGATCTTGGGAGCTCAGTCCAGTGCTCCGATGTGGGTCATTGCCTCTGTTCCCCATCTGTTGTTGGATGAAGGTTCTATGGTGATATTTAAGATAATCATCAGTCTGACTACAAGGTAAGATCAGTTCAGACACCCTCTCCTCTATTGCTTAGGGTCTCAGCTGGGTTCATCCCTGTGGGTTCTTGGGCATTTTTCTAGAGCCAGGTTTCTTGCTAACTCCATAATGGCTCCCTCAATCAAGATATCTCTTTCCTTGCTCTCATATCTGTCCTTCCTCCTTCTCGACCATCCCATTCCCTCATGTTCTCTTCCACCCCACTTCTCACCCCCACCCCCGCCCCCCTGCTCCCAAATTTTTGTCTGATTCCAATTTCCAGGTGGGTCTATATATGTTTTTCTTTGGGTTCACCTTATTACTTAGTTTCTCTAGGATCCTGAGCTATAGGCTCGTTGCCCTTTGTTTATGACTAGTATCTACTTATGAGTGAGTACATACCATATTCGGTTTTTTTTGGGTCTGGGTTACCTCACTCAGGATGATGTTTTCTAATTCTTTCCATTTGCATGCAAAATTCAAGATGTCATTTTTTACTGCTGAGTAGTACTCTAATGTGTAGATGTGCCATACTTTCTTTGGAAAAACAAGAAACCCAAGATAGCCAAAACAATCCTGTACAATAAAGAAACTTCCAGAGGCATTACCATTCCTGACTTCAAGCTCTATTACAGAGCTACAGTAATGAAAACAGCTTGGTATTGGCATAAAAACAGAGACATTGACCAATGGAATCGAATTGAAGACTCGAATATTTATTCACACACCTGTGAACACCTGATTTTTGACAAAGAAACAAAAAAGATACAATGGAAAAAAGAAAGCATCTTCAACAAGTGGTGCTGGCATAACTGGATGTCAACCTGCAGAAGAATGAAAATAGATCCATATCTGTCACCATGCATAAAACTCAAGTCCAAATGGATTAAAGACCTCAATATAAATCCTTCTTTTTTTTAATACTATTGATGAAGAATAGATGTTTAGGCCCAGCATACTGGTTTATGCAGTAAATTTCCAACACTTGGAAAGTAGAAGCAGGAGGATCATCATAAATTCTGGGCTAGTCTGGTCTACATAGAAAGCTCTAGACAATCCAAGGCTGCATAGTAAGACCCAATCTCAAAACAAGAGAGAGAGAGAGAGAGAGAGAGAGAATGAAAAAGAGATGTTTATTTAGCTAATGGTTCTTAAGATAAGTGTGAACATCTGTTCAACATCTGGTGGAGGCCCTCTTGCTGTTTTATAACAAGGTGGAAGGCATCATATGGAGACAAAGAAAGTATTAGCCCCAGTTCCTCTTTTTATTCTGGAACAATGAAAGCATCATGACCCATGCCTTCATTACATCAGATAACCTTGACTATCCCTCAAATGGCATGGGAAGTCCTTCCATCTATGTGTTGCTTTTATTGGTTAATGAATAAATCTGTGTCAGCCAGTGGCTTAGCAGAATAGGGCAAGGCGGGAGTTCCAAGCAGATAATGGAGGAAAGAATAGGCAGAGTCAGGGAGAAGCCATGTAGCCACCACCAGGGACAGACATCTCTGCTGGAACCCACCAACACTTTGCCGGTAGGCCATGACGTCATGGTGATGCACAGACTAATGAAGATGAATTAGTTTAGGATATGAGAGTTAGTCAGAAATATGCTTAAGCTATTGGCCAAACACTATTGCAAATAATATAGTTTCTGAGTGATTATTTCATGGTCTGGGTAGCAGGGAATGAATGAGCAGCCTCCAACAACTCCAAAGACCTATCTCCAAACACCATTAACATGTGGTTCAGGGGTAAGTTTCCAAGACATGAGTTCTGTAAGAAAGTATTGAAACATGGCAATTCTTGGCCTGCAGGACTCCCCAGTCTCTTGGGTTCCTCCTTGGTCCTCTTCAATTTGCTTTGTTCTCTCACTTGACAAGGTTTCTGTTTGTTCTCTGGGGCTGTAGTTACTGCCCGTGTCCACCTCCTCTTACTGGTCTAACAAGATAACCCACAGACAGAACTTGATCCTGGCTATCAGTCTCCATTCATGGCCTCAGTTCATGGAGATACTATCTTCCCAGGTACTCAGGGAAAAATCTTGAGAGGCCCTCCTAAGTTCCTCTTATTTTCTCAAAACCTGTATCTAATTCTTCCATCTGCCACATCACTGATATCCATTAAGACCTCTCTCTGGCCACTTCCTCTATCCCCTGTCTAATCCCAACTACTACTGAATCTCACCTGTGATGTGGGATTCCCCTCTGTATGCTGTGAATATCATTGGTTAATAAAGAAACTGTCTTAGGCCTGTGCAAGGCAGAACTTAGGTAGGCTGGGAAAACTAAAACTGAATGCTGGGAGAAAGAAGAAAGAATCAGAGAGAAGCCATGTAGCCCTGCCAGAGACAGATGCCGGAACTTAACCCAGTAAGCCACAGCCACGTGGCAATACACAGATTAATGAAGATGGGCTAGTTTAGGATATAAGAGTTAGCCAGAAATACTCTTAAAGCTATTGGCCAAACAATATTGCAAATAATATGGTTTCTGTGTGATTGTTTCAGGGCTGAGCAGCCAGGAACAAACAAGCAGCTCTCCTACTACAAACTGCCGCTCCAACATGTGCTAGCTAAATGCACTTACAACCTGAGAGAGTTTGGAAAGGAATTCTAGACAAAGAGAGAGAGGGAGAGTTAAGCATGGCTTAATGACTCCTTTAGGAGAGGTTTTCCTGATTCAGCCATAGCAGAAAAAAAGTCACACAGTTTTGAAAAGGTGGCTTCCTGGTCCATGCTGCCAACATAAACTCTGGCTCTTTCACGAGGCTGAGCATTTAAATGGGGTCTGTGAGCAGAACGCTACAACTTGCTAATGGAGATATAGACCTACTCTGTACCTAAAAATGGGACAATGTGCTTGGCTCTCAGAGGCAACAAACATGTCTCCACCATGTTGGACTGGGTGAAACAAGCAGGCAGGGATGTGTTAGCCCTAGCCATGCCCACTTATCATTTTTTTAAAAAAGGGTGCTTCTGATCAGAAAATAATTACAGATACACAATAAAGACAGATTCAGATAAAAAAACACCTCTAAATAGGTCACAGTGTTGGATAAATGTACATAGGCTTGGGAGAGAGAAGAAAAAGAGTATAGAGGCTATAAAAAGAAGTAAGTGGTTTTTAAAAAATAAAACAAAGTCTTTAAAGAGACAGAGTAAAATTGTAGAAAAAATAATACAGTAAGAATCATAAGCCATATAAAGATAAAATATACACAGAGAGTCTGGATTATGTATATTATTGTGTTTTCTTTGAATTTTTAACTGCGAAGAAGCTAAATAACCAACATATATACTTTAAAGGTATCTTGTCTTCAAAATATGTGTCTAAGGATAAGTTGCTTTGGAAAAGAGGTTCTTCTTTTGTTTCCACAGAAGATGAGAACCTGTGGATTGCTTCCACACTAATGTGGTTTGATGGACCTAGACCACCTTAAAGGTCTCCGTGAAAACCTCCAAATAATACTTCTCCCAACAAAACCAGAAAGCAGTTTGGAGAAAACTATGATCAAATGATAGTTTATAAATGTTTGTTTACATTTAAAGGGGGATATGCAATAAAGAGATGAATATTTTACATTGATATGGATCTTGGTTTATTGGTACAACTTTAAGGTCAATTTTATTATATATATATTTCTGCTCTTGATTAAGATATTGTGTTTGTGCAGCTCTTTTAGAAATGTAAATATAATTAAGAAATATAGGTTAATAGATAATTGTCTTTAATAGTCAGGCTTGTAATCATGTTAGTTAGGTTTCCTAGATATATAGAGAGAGAGATTTCAGTTAGAGAGGTATTCTCCAAATCTTTCAGAGACCTTCAGAATATGGCATTTAAATGTTTTAAGGACTTAGGACTTTTCATAACAATTAGACACATCTGCTCCTGGCAGCACCAATCTACTTCAAGAGGATGACGGGCATCAAAGAGGCTCCTTATGGAGTTGGCTAGCCATTTGGACAAGAAACTGCTCTTGCCTAAACTGCTTGATGCTATGCTGTATGAACTAGACATGCAAGACCCACAGAGAAATGACTGCTGAACTTGCCTAAAGGTGAGATGATCCTTCGGGGTGCCTGCTTCATGTAAAAGATTTCCAGACATTCTGCCAGGACACAGAAGAAAGTTACTGACAAACTGCCAATATAGGTGGAACTGTCTTTAAAATTTCCTGCTTCATGGAAGAGTCTGCTGGATTATGGGGCTATCGACTGAAGATGGACACCCCAACGGTAGAGAAGAACTTTGAGTGACTGTCCAGGCAGCAAGATGTCTCTGTCAATTCTAGAGGTTTGGAAGTTACTTACAATGCACTTCCTGTTTACTGAAGTAATATTATATCCTTCTGGAGTCTTTAATGGAGTTGAAGAATATATAGTTACAGTTTTCCTTAGTTATGACAAAAGATAAAATAGATATAAATATTGTAACTGTTATTCTTGCTTGATAACTATTTTATGTAATTTTACTATGTTAAAGTTAAAACCTTTCTTTTTATTTAAACAGAAAAGGGGAGGTGATGTGGGATTTCCCTCTGCATGTTGTGAATACCATTGGTTAATAAAGAAACTGTCTTAGGCCTGCACAAGGCAGAACTTAGGTAGTCAGGGAAAACTAAAACTGAATGCTGGGAGAAATAAGGCAGAGTCAAGGAGAAGCCATGGAACAGCCAGAGGAGAAAGATGCAAGCCATCAGCTGGAACCTTGCCGACTGGCCACAAATCTCATGATAAAAATATAAAATAATAGAAATGGGTTAATTTAATATGTAAGAGATTGCTAGAAATACGATAGAGTCATTGGCTGAGCAGTGTTTTAAATAATATAGTTTCTGTGTGACAATTCGGGTCTGAGCTGCCGGGCAGTCAGGAAATGAACTAGCAACCTCTTGCTACACTCCTGGACTACTGTAACTGCATTCCTTACTTTCCTTCACCCATTCCTTCACAGCTGCTAGAGTAACAGTCATATCGCGCCTGGGCTCCAGCCCTTTGGGAGGTCCCGATCGACTCAGCTGAAGCTCACTTCACTCCCTCCACCATACTTTCCCTTGCCCAGAGTGTCCTGCTACAGTGGAGCGCAAACCTTCCAGGGGTGCCCTGAAGTGAGGGCCTTGACATTGGAGACCCCTCTACCTCTAATGTCTTCCCGAGGTATGATGAATATCCTTACTGAACTTTTAGACGGAAAGGCCCCTCTTCCCTGTGTTAGTTATCACTACCTTGCCTTTTGGATTCCTTGTCTCTAGCTCTCATCGTTTTAATGCATTTGCTGTGTTTGTTCCCTATGTACCTCCTTCTTCCCTCTAGTTTAAGCTCCACACGCCCAGTGGTACTTCTCATCTGATTCATTCACTGCAATATCCCCAGCACACAGTAGGTGCTCAGTGAATGAACTCTTCCTAGGCACTTTCTCAACTGTGGTGGTTTAAATGAGAATGGTCTCATAGGTTCATGTGTTTGAATACTTGGTCCCCAGATGGTAGAACTGTTCAGGAGGGATTAGGAGATGTGGCACTGGAGATGAACTTTGAAGTTTCAAAAGCCGACATCATTTCCAGAGAACACACACACACACACACACACACACACACACACACACACTGTTTCTCCTTTTCTCTCTCTCTCCCTTTCTCTCTGTCTCGCACACACTCTGTTTCTCCCCCTCTCTCTCTTCCTCTCCCTTTCCCTCTCCCTCTTTCCCTTGTGCTTGTGAATCAAAGTGTAAGCTCTCAGCTACTGCTCCAGCACCATGCCCGCCTGCTGCCATGCTCCCTACCATGTTGGTCACGGACTCTGACTTTCTGAAATTTTAAGCTCCAAATAAACTCTTTCTTTTCCACGTTGCCTTGGTTGTCTTACTGTAGCAACAGAAAAGTAACTAAAATATCAACCTAATTCTGTAGGTTTAAAATTTTCTAAACAATTGATTATCAATAATGAGGTTTGCAAGACTTAAAGAGCAAGTACATAAAGTCTAAAAATTCAGACTTTAATCTTTGCCCCATAGCTAAACCTTCCAGCTATATGACTTTGCATCTGAACTCCCATTTCCATTTGAGAACAAAGAAAAATCCCAATGTGTATTTCTCTATTGTTGAAAAGATTTACCGTTTGTGCTGACTTGACTTGGCTATCAACTTGACTATATCTGGAATTAACTAAAACCCAAGCAGTTGAGCTCACCTGTGAAAGATTAGTCTCAATTGGAGCTTTTGAGGTGGGAAAACTCCTGCTAAATCCAGGCCACTCCTTTTGGTGGCAGCCTATATAAAGGAAATGGGAAAAGGAAGCATTTGCTCTATACCTACTTTTTGCCCTCACTCTCACTGGTGAATTCATTCTTTTCTGGTATTATAGACTACTTCTTCAGGATTTCTGACCTATACTGAAGACCAGCTGAGACATCCAACCTCATCAACCTAATAATTATTGGATTCTTGGATTTTCTGTTGAGAGCCAGATATTATTGGACTAGCCAGACCACATCCTGTAAGCCACTCTAATAAATCCCGTGTGTGTGTGTGTGTGTGTGTGTGTGTGTGTGTGTGTGTGTGTGTGTGTGTTCATTCTTTCAGTTCTTAAGCAAACTCTGGCTAATCCACTGTTGCTCCTTAAGGGCTGTGTGAGTGGGCTCTGCTTCCTTCTGCCTTCCTCCTTGATCACAGCCAACTACTCCCTCTGTCTGATAAAGACTGTGCAAGAACAGTGAAGGATGTTACTAGGTCAAGGGGTATTTATTAGCCATGTTCAGATTTCAAACACCAGGACAATACTACCCATAAATCTTAAGGAGGAGGGAGGTGGCAGCTGAGCAGAACCTACCATGTTCTATGTAAATATTCACCCACTTCCTTGTAGAGCATCCTTCCAGCCCTTCAGTCTCCTAGCCTTTCCAGTGGGACTGAGTGGAGTTGTGTTGTGCTTCGATGTCAATGAAGGAATCAGTTGCGGTTAAGAAAGGCTTAAGGAACGGCATCAGAAAAATCTATATTTCTACAAGAGTGTATCAGACCAATTGAGCTGTCACTTCGTTTTATGGAGTCTGCCTGTGTCAGTTCGTCCAGACCGCAGAAGGTTAGCTAATCAGGCTCCACAAATCCCATGTCGTCAGTGGGATTTTGAAAGGCCGCACTTACTACAAGGAAGCTTTTTCCAGTGACATAAGTGACTGAGGACTCAAACACTTTTTTTGAAAAGCTCTCCAGTCCAGCTTTCAAGCTTAAGCATTATAGTGATCCTAGAGGCATGAGAAATCAGTACCTGAGATTGATGTTGACCTTGTAAGTGGATGTAACTATTCTCCTAGGATTCCACATCTTCATCAAGGTAGCCCAGCAACAATTTCTCTTGTGTTTTTGTGGTGTAAAGAATATGATAGCTTAATTATTTTAAGTGATATCATGTCCAAAACATATTTGGAAGAAGGAGGAGAGTGATCAAAATGGTATTTAGTTCTCTCACCTCGCTCCTCACCAAAGGTACCAAAGACATTCAAATTACCTGAGAGAAAACCTTTATGTCCAAAATAAAAGGAAACAAACCTTTTTATTATGTGCTAAACTAACCTATTAGGAAAGAGAAAGCACAAGGTCACTTGATCCACATTCTACAAGTCAAATATCTGTAGCTCAAGATGCAGCCATTCCAGTCAAGCCATGAAGCCCATCCCTACATCCCAGTCCCATTTGGAGTGTGTAGGAGGTCAGGGAAATGAGAAAGAAGAATATTTAGCTGCCACTATCCTCAGATAAAGAGCAGTTGCATCAGCTGCAGAAATCCATCCGGTCAAGAGAACAGTGCAAATGCCATGGCCAGCGGGACAGAGGCCTGGGTTCTGCAGCTTTCAGCCCCATGAACCCAGCCTGTGTGTTAGTCACCTGCCTGGAAAGTGATGACTGTGGGTGCCTCTCACAGAGCTTTGGCCAGGACTGGATATGCTAATGTGTGCAATGCATAACAGTAGAGTTAGTAGTAGATCATTAGCCATGCTGGGACTATGATGACACCACCCCAGCAGTATTATTGACACTATTTGTAGTTTTAATATTCGCCCTCCTCCTACACCAAAAATCTAGAATTTCCTTCTTCTCTTCTGTCAGTCATTTTCACCTCATTTTCATCCCAGGAGTCAGTGGACAGCAGAGGTGGAGCCTTACTTCTCAAAAAAAAAAAAAAAAAAAAAAAAGCACATTATCTTACCCAGGGTAAAGCATACACCCTCCCGCTGCGGGATGAAGAAGTAAAGCTCAGCTCTGCTGTGGCAGGAGGAAGGGACAGGGGTGGCTCAACATGGCAGAGGCCCAGATATAGAGCCTGTGGGTTGAACCCATCCAGAATCAGAAGAGTAGGTCTTTATAGATCACCCACCCTCAAAGCCAGCTTCCCCAGACTGTAAATCCCCACCGTTACAAGAATGTTTATATCCCTACAACAACAAATGTGCATGCGCACACATGAATGTAAACATACACACGTGCACACACATGCACAGAGAGAGAGAGTCATGTTGCAATTCAATCACCATGGCTGTAGTTTTAAGAAGTGGGAATCCTCTGGGATGTCATTAGGTTAAAAGTAGATCCTTCAGCCAGGCAGTGGTGGTGCACGCATTTATTCCAAGCACCTGGGAGGCAGAGGCAGGCGGATCTCTGTGAGTCCAATGCCAGCCTGGTCTACCAAGCAAGTGCCAGGACAGAGAAACCCTGTCTTGAGAAAAAAAAAAAAAGGTAGATCCTTCATGAATGGGATAGTGTCTTTACAAAGAGGCCTAAGAGATGATTTGTCTGTCCTGCCATGTGATGACACAGAGGTTCCATCCAGGAACAGCGGGCACTTAATCTGCTAACACCCTCAACTTTAACATCCCAGCCTCTAGATCTATGAGCAATAAATTTCTGTTGCTTAAAAATTACCAAGTCTAGGGTATTATGTTATAGCTGACTGAATCGATGAAGACAATATCATTTAACTTAAACGATATTTTGGGTTTAGATCCAATTTTATACCTTAGATTTTTTTTTAATGATTCATAACAATGCCCTATTATTTATGTTTTTCTTTGGAAGGGGAGTCACATTTATCAAGAATCTTTCAGAATTCCACTACTGAGACCTAGGCCTTAACCATGGAAAATCAGAACGCGGGTTTGAGAAGAAAACTAGCTACCCTGCCTAACCACAGGTGCCCAGGATGGCCCTCGCATTCACAGAGTGATTTAACAAGCACAGAGTTGTTCAGCAAGTCATCCCTGAGCAGAGAGTCTCAACATGCAAAACTGTCTGCACATGTACTGTGTCTTCTGGGCGGGCGAGGTGGGGGGGTCATTCTCATGCATAAGTAATGGAAAGCCATCCCAAGTCGCTGACATCAAAAAAGAGTGTGTTGCCTCTTCATGAAGGGAACGTGAGAGTACAGAATCCGGGACTCTGCTGATGTGACTCTCAGTTATGTTTCTTCCGTGTAATAGTACAAGTAACGGTGTCGATGACAAGCAACAAACTTCGCAGACAGCCACATGATTGAGAATCCAAGAGCCGCCACCTCCTTGACCATTTACACTAACCTCATGAACCTGACTTCACCACATACATGTTCCCAATCATAAACGTGAGGATAGTGATCATTCTTACCTCCTAGGTTTGGAGAAGAAGGACCAAATGAGTTTAAATACGAACTGTCGAAATGATCGTCTTTGCTAGCATCAGACAAGTTCATCCCTCCTGGTGACAAAGATTTCCCAACACGCTTATGTGATCCTTCGTAAGAGGATTCCATGGGAAAAGAGCACCTCTCCTGGGAACTTCAGAAACAAGCACAGACATGATTCTCGCTCACTGAGGCAGGAACATGTGTCCAGACCTGGAGTGGAGGCTAGGATCCGTCCAAAAGTGAATACTTAAACAGAAGGGAGATGGCATCTTGATGGAAAATCGGGATCGCCAACACCTGTAGGAAAAGCAAGGTGTTGCCGTGCGGCTGCGCTCCAGGATGTGGGGCAGAGGAGGAGCACTGGGCTTTCTGGCTCCCAGCCTAGCTCCAGCCTCAGTGAGAGGCCTTGTGACAAGGGAATAAGGCAGAGAGTGGGAGCTGGACAGCTGACATCTTGTCTCCATTTATGCTTGTGAACACATGCACACATACACATGTGTACATGCACGATACACAAACATGCTCACATACAAAAAATATAGTAAATCACAATTGTTGTTACTTTATACAATAATAACCAATAGTATTCATAGAAAAAGATACTGTCTATGAGCCATTTTAAATTTTTTTTTGATTCATTTATTGCTTGAGGAGTTGGATTTGACAATTACAAAAGTCCCTTTCAACTTCAATG
Source organism: Ondatra zibethicus (assembly GCA_004026605.1). Taxonomy (NCBI): domain Eukaryota; kingdom Metazoa; phylum Chordata; class Mammalia; order Rodentia; family Cricetidae; genus Ondatra; species Ondatra zibethicus. The sequence goes on from PVIU01004245.1 coordinate 18,669, forward strand.
AGATTGCGGTTTAAAAAGACTTGGGGACATAAGAAAAAATTTAAATGTAATAGAAATAAAAGATCAGTTACCTATAGAGGGGCCACATATTACCCAAACACTCCACCTTCAAAATAACAAATGAGTTCCCTAGTTGAGATCACTGTGACAAGAATTAGTCATGGATGCTTTATAGATGGAGGCAGTTTTGAAGAAACATCTATGTGACATGGAAACACACATTGAAGGTGAGTAGAAAAGTACATGGGAAATGGATGAAAACCAAATCATTTAGCGTGTTGCTTATTCTCCCATTATAAAATGAGCTTTTAAAAGTTGTATCATTTTATAAAATACAAAGTGAGAAGAAGTTGCTTTCAGTAAGAGTTTGCCTTACTTCACACTCTCTGACACTCAGGACACTCTGATGCAGGGCAACTCTGGACACAGACAAAGCTGGGACAGTCTGTGCAGACACCCAAGTCCACTCAGTAGGATCCATTTCCCCTGCATTTACTGTCTCACCAGTAGGAGGGCTGGCAACCCATGGGCACTCAAGAGTATATCATTTTGTGTTTAGTCTAGCCAAGAATAATTAAAACCATTCCCAATATATAGCACAGCCTATTTATCCAGCTATCAAGACTGGTCACATCCTCAAATTATTCATGAACTCTTCTCTCTTTGGGATTATTTTTGTTTATTTTGCTAGTGTGTGCATGTTTGCATGTATGTATATTCATATGTGTGGGCACACGCGCCTGTGCGGGAGTGCAAAGGCCAGAAGTTGACACGGAGTGGCTTCCTTGATCACTCTCCATACTATACATTGAGGCAGAGTCTCTCACTTGAATTCAGAGTCTGCAGTTTTGCCGTCTAACTAGCCAGCTTCTTCAGAGGCCCTCATCTCACCAGCTGAGCTCTGGGATCGCAGGTGGGCCCCCATGCCAACTCGGAATTTACATGGATGCTGGGGATCCGAACTCTGGTCCCCATGCAGCAAGTTCTTTGCCCCTCAAAGCCATCTCTCCAGCCTGTGTTGTTGAGTTTTTTGTTGGGGGAAGCTGTTTGTTTCTTTGTTTGGGGATTTTTGTTGTTGTTGCTCATTTGTCTGGGTGGTTACGTGCTTTAAATTTTGTTTCCATTTTTGTTTTGAGACATGGTCTCATTATGTAGCCCAAGCTGGCCTGAGACTTGTGATCATCCTGCCTCAGGCTCCCAAGTGCTAGGATTGCAGGTATGCCACCTGACTTTCTGTAGAAACTTGAATGACCCTTAAGTTCTTGGTTAAACTGGCATCTTTCTTTAAGACTGACAGTAGTACTACACACCCCTCATTTACCTAATTTCTCTTAAAACTAAGAGATTAGAGGAAAAAAGAAAAGTCCTCCATATGGAAGAAGAAATCCATTTCTGGAATTATTTTTTAAAAGTCATACGCAAAAATGTGGCTGATAAGATGTGCCATGACATTGTACATACGTGACATCGGCAATAACTGGAAGCCGAGTGCAGGCACTCAAAAGATGAAGAGCACAGACGACACATGAGCATCCCAGTTGGAGATGACTCATTCCCCTTGGGAAGGGGCCGGTCCAGTCCAAGCTAGTCCTAGAACACTCTGTTCAGTGTTAGCATCCTAGCCAATCTTGAGGATATTTGGGTCAGAACCCTTAGAACTATGTAGTGTCCTTCCCAATTTACATCATCCCCATCAGTGCTGGAGACCAGTTAGCCTCTGAGAGGACTTCCTCCGGCATGCAGGTGACTAGTGGCTTCTGGGCATCCTTGAATCACTGGGATCGTGGCACATTGTGCATTCCTAAGCCTGGAATCAAAACATCTGGCCCAGCTGTACCACTTCCCTATGCAACATCTGGAGGGAAAACAAGGGAGAGAAGTCAAGGTTCTTTTTTTTTTATTAAAGTCACAGTAAAACTGGATTTAACCAGATGAGTCAGAACTTATGCAAGATATGTGTGAATGAGTGTGCGCACATGTGCACGTGTGTGTGTGTGTGTGTGTGTGTGCGTGTGTGTGCTAAGCTGACATTTACATAAATCCCTGTGAAACCAAAACACAGAGCACAGAAGCGAGCCAGGGAATTAAGGTCTCTTGGAAAAATAAAAAAAAAATTACCCAACCAGATTTCAGTATGCCCTGTTAAGTTTGTATAAACTTGGTGGTGAAGTAAACCAAATAATTAATGGCTATGTAACCACCAGTCAATCATCTACATGGCTCGAGACCCAAAAGAACAGACATCTGCCTAGGAGTGTGCTAGACAGCAGTCTCCATGCTACATCCAAACTCATAGACAAATACTGAGGATGCAAGAGATATTCTTGGTCAGTCTGCCTGGGCCAATCACACATGGCTCTGCAGGTTCCTGGGCCAATCACACATGTCCCTGCAGGTTCCTGGGCCAATCACACATGTCCCTGCAGGTTCCTGGGCCAATCACACATAGCCCTGCAGGTTCCTGGGATGGAATGCTGACTTGTTCTTATGATTCAGGCTCATGCTATGCTTGTTATTGTTGCTGTTGTGGTTGTTGCTTTAGGGTTCTGTTTTGTTTGAGACAGGGTCTGACTATATAGCCCTGTCTGGCTTGGAGCCAGCTACATAGACCAGCTTGCCTTCAACTCACAAAGATCCATCTCCTGAGTACTGGACTTAAAGGAGCGCCCCACCTGACCCAGCTTTCACGCCAGTCTTCATGTTTAAGGGTTTTAATACTAAAAGAAATTTATTTTCACAGACAATGTAATCCACTTGATCATAAGGCAGAAATGTTAAAATTTTAACTTTTTGTTATTTTTTAATAGAATGTTTAAAACTTCTTTCTATAATTATTAAATGTAGGGGACAATAAGCGGTGATAAAAACAACTTTATTGTGAGAAATACAACCAACTTTCTCTAGAGAGCGCTAAGCCATGTTCACATGCCTTCCAACCTGGCAGAAGTACCAGCCCACAGATTAAAAGACACATAGCTAGCTTCTTAAGTGTCTTAGAGGCCTCACTACAGAACCCGCTGGACAGTGAGAATGGCCTGTGTCCGGTAGGGCAAGATTTAGGTTACACACAGAAATAGCAAAATCTCACCTGAGGCCTTTATGTGGGGCTAATATTTAAAGTGTGTAGATGCAGCCCTTAGCTGACCAGGCTGGGAGTCATGTTTCAGATCTCTGTACATAGAGTGCCATTCCATCTTCACTGCTCAATCTCAGCCTAAAGGTCAAGGACAACCCTTCACAGTTCTGCCAATCTCCCATCACCACGCTGCGCTCAAGGGATGCTGTTCATCTTGAGGCGTGTTTGTTACTATTCTTGTTGTTGTTTGGGTTTTTTGTTTGTTTGGTTTGGTTTGGTTTTTTGTTGTTATTATTGTTTTGTTTGTCTTGTTTTGTTTGCACTGCCTGTCTCTTCTTCCACTGCACAGGTTTGTTCAACTGCCTCCTTCATCCTTGAAGCTGTTTATGCAGAAGTATAACATAAGTTTCTAAATTACATTCTTATTCCAACCCCAGGTTCTCCAGAGGGACTAAATGAAAATTAAATTTCACCAATTACAGGCAGCCATGGAGGTCTTCAAATGCTTCACAATGTGGCTTAATATGAACCATTTGCATCCCAAGGACAGCCCCAAATAAGTTATCTTTGACTGTCTTTCAGGCTGTTCGTCACCATGTAGTGCCTCCCTCCCAGCCTAGGGCAAGATGATGCTTCTGACCCCTTCTGTTGAGCCAGTGTGAGCATGCTACTTGCTCTGGCCAATGAATGTGAGCAGACGTGTCACTTCCTAGCCTCTGTGTCCATTTCCTCGCCTGCCACAGTGGTCAAGGTATGTGTGACTGTTCAGTCAGCCTCAACCCTGAATAAAGAGGACAGTGCTGCACAGAAGAGATACAAAGTAAGCAAACGAGCAAACAAAAACCAAAATTAAAACAAAAAAAAGTGTTATTTCAAATTACTGAGCTTTGGGGATTGTCTGTTATGGCTACCTAATACCCCTGACACTTTACCCCTAATGAAATGTTATTCTTTCACAGAAAAGAAATGTCATCGGGGCACTGGGCCTCATGGCAAATCTGAAACAGAAGAAATGTGGGCTCTATTACATAAGAGCATGCGTATGGTTTGTATATACATACACAGGTTATTGACAGGCACTTTACTAAAGCTGACTTTTCTCCAAGTCGGCGCTAGTGAAACTGCTCAAAGCCCTTAGATAATCTGCAATCTTCAAAATGTCATAGAAAAAACAAAGTTCTTTGACTTGAACCCACTTGTCAAAATCATTTGCAGGGTCACATTTCCAAGACCAAGTCCATTAATCAAACAGGACTTCATTCTGAGGTACCAAACAAACTAACTAGTTATTGTGCTCCTATGTCATTGAGGCTGACCCAGGAGGAGAGGATTACAGCAAAAAGAGGAGCATCCAGTCATTAACAGAATTAGAGAACCCTAACCAAGTCAAAGGCCAATACTGTACCCTCTCACTTCAGAGAGTATGAAGCCAGAGCCCAGCACATGCATTGTAAGAAAAATTCCAAATACACGATATTTGACTGAATTCCTAAGGTAAAAACCTTTCGGGGATGTTTTGGGGGTCTGGAATGAATAACTGAGCGCTGTGTTCAAACGGGGCCTCATAAACTTGATCACACTTGTACTCTACCTACAACCTGCACACATTCCCGCCTTTGAAACACTGTGGCTCTGGAAGATTTTCTTCCTCACTGAAGAAAAGAATTGCCTTGAGTTTCTCCTTTAAGTAAAGAGAAAACTGTCCGTTTTCAATTTGCTTTGAACTGGTGAGTCAGGGCGCGATGGATGATGTCATATGTTAGCCTGCAATCCCTGGTGTGGTTCTCGGGGGCTCCCTGGAGCTCTCCACTCTGTCCTGTCCCATTTCCGTTGCAGACTGTACTCCCCGGGTTCCATCCTTTCTTCTTTGGCTTCTTCCCAGCCAGGAGCCTGGCTAGCAGGGGATAAAACAGGAAGTCTGATCACTTCGCCGCCCCCTAGTGTTTTCCCACTCGGCGCGTCCTGGCTTGGTTCCCCAGAAGTACAAACACACGCACAGAGCCCCATTGTTGCCGCCTTCCCCGGCCCACTGGTCCTAATATGGAATGCAGCAGGAAACCCACGATTTCCTGACGCTCGGCAAGCTGGAGGAAGCGAGGGGGGAAACTCCGTTTAAAAGCCTTGCTCTCCTCCATGTTAGCTGTGTGCTGGAAAACCAGGCAGGAGTTATCCAAATCCCACCGTGTCAACAAACGGGCTGGGGATGGGGAGGGCAGAGTGAGACTCTCAACAGGCTGCTGCAATATTTAGACTGCCAGGAAGTCCCGGGAAGTCTGTGGAAACGAGAGCGCGTCTTAACTCCAGCCATTGGGGGAAAGGGACAGACCTTTTACATCCCTCCTCCCAAGAGTGCGTTCCCCTTCTCTTCCAGCATGGTGAGCAGCGGGGCTGCTGTGTGTCTGGGCCGTGTCTGGGAGAGCCAGGCCAGCCACAGTCAGGTCGCCTGAGCTGCAGTCTGGGGCCGGTCCCACCGCTCCATGCGCTGCCGAAGCCCCAGCAGCAGCACTGGAGCCGCCAGCATGAGCTGCAGAGAGACTGACAGCAGCTGCGGTTGCAGTGGGCGCGACGAGAACAGGATCCTGAAGTGTGTGGTGGTCGGGGACGGCGCGGTGGGGAAGACCTGTCTGCTGATGAGCTATGCCAACGACGCCTTCCCGGAGGAATACGTGCCCACTGTGTTTGACCACTATGCAGGTAGGAAAAAGTGGGGACCAAGTTTATCTAAAAAAGCGATGGGGATGGGGGCACAGCCCAAGTTCAGAAGGGCCTGGTTTAGCCAGAAAGTCAGAGTCAGATGTGGGACTGGCAGGTACCAGGTTAACTCAAGCCAAGAATGTTGCTAGGATCCTGGGAGAGAACCTGTGCATCAATTTACATGGTACCGCCTTCCCCACTTGAAACAAGTGTGTAATCCTGGAAAATATCCTCCAGACCTCAAGGCCAGAAATTTTTCTCAACATTTTCCTCTGAACTTTCATATACTTTTCACGAAGATGGTTTTATGTGTAATGTAATTGCATAAATTTCCATTTTAAAAAAATCACCACTAGACACGTGGGAAGAATGCTCTACTCTGTACACGTTAGTTACTCCTTCGTGCTAGTCATAAACGAAAATGCTAAGAAAACCAGCCAATAAAACATTCTCTTTTTTATCTGGATTACTTGGGGCCTAAATTTTGTACTTTCTCTCTTCTGGGGTGGTAGGCAAGGAGGAAGGTCCCACTCTTTTAAATATTGAGAGGGAAATTAAGCAAAAGATGGCTATGTTTTTAAAAGTAAAAATTCAAATGCAAATAAAATCACTTTGGAGTGCATCCCCGAAAAGACAAATTTGAGTAGTCACAACTACTACTTAATTCCTTCAGGAGACTTCTAGTTGGTTGGGGGGGAGGGGGGTTGAAAGCTTGTGGAAGTTTTCAGTCAGCATCCTGCTTTGGTTCCCATCTTGACTGTGACCGTGAGCTTCCCCTATGGGAATTGATGTGTTTCTCTCAGTTCACTGTGACCTCAGTTTTATAACATTTTTTTGAACGCGGCGATCACCAGAGAATTATCGGGGATTTGGGGTCTGGTGGAGTCTGGTCTTCACCTTGGATTGGGATCAGGATTCCTGTGAAGGAAGTAGCCCACATGAAGCCAGCCTGAGTCTCTGCTCTCTGTGGAAATCCTCCCTCCACAGGAAGTAGCCCCTTCTCCCGAGTGCCTTAGCCACCCCCATCGTCCCTTCCTTTTAAGTGCACGTATTTGTGGTGGTGGTATACAGTGGACAGGCGAGAGATTCACTGCTGGAGAGGGCGTCCATTTCCTAATAAGCTTTGTTTATGTTTGTAGAAATTACCTGTAATTTTAATGCCAAGTCTTCCGGGCTTTTCTGAAAATGTACTGAGTATGACCAGGGAAGAAGTTTTTGATGAGAATGGAACAAAGATAAAAACAGACTTTTATCTCGAGGGGGGAGATGTGAAATATAGGGTTCTGTGCCTTGAGGAAGGGACTCTGGTTCTAGTCCCAAAAACATTGTCGCAGAAGTTGTTTCTCCTGTATCTTCTTTATGTCACAAAGGGAAGGGGAGAGTACCTTAGTTCAGGACCTTTCTGATCAAAGATGGAACTGAAAATCTCCTAAAAGGAAAGGCTTCTAATGCCTGGGAAATTATGTCTCCAGATACCCATCCCTCGGGTGAGCCAATTACAGTTGTGTTGGCAAGAAAGACAAAACCATCTTTGGAAATGAAGTTAGCCTATTAAAAAAAATAGAGGTCAAAACAACTAGACTTTGCTAGCATCGAGCTATTTTATATTTCAAATTATAAGCACAATGACTAGTGTTTGAGCACCAAAACCTCTCTAAGAAGTTTTAATATCTGGGTTTTCATGGACTAAACTGTATTATTCTAGTTCCCAAGGAATCACGGCCCCTAGACACAAGGCAGTTCTTTGCACACAGTAGGCATTCCTGAACGCGGTCGCTTGGGTTTATGCTACACACGCCTTTCATACGTGATCATCTCATGTGCTGTCCGTGTGGTTAAAGGGAAAAGAAAGGCATGAGCCGCGTTCACACCGGAGACTCGGAAAGTGCTGATTTCAATCCCAAAGACCCCACCCAGCTCTTCTTGCTCTGGCTGAGCCTGTAGGTGGCCACGAGGGAGCAAATCAGCTCTAAAATAAGCAAAGGCCCCCCTTCCCCATCTGGATCCAGTTTTCAGTTCCCTGGGTCCTACTGACCCACTCTGATATGACAACAGGAAACGCAGCTGCTGTGTCTTTAGAAAAGTGTCCTTGAAGTCAAAAGCAGCCCATGTCTTAAAGATGGCTCACTAGTGATGGCCCGTCCAGGAGACTAAGTGTGTAGTAATAAGGACAGCATACAGCAACACCGCATGATCCAGTTCTACCTACTGTCTTTCTCGTTTACTCTGTGGCCTTGAGAAAGTTACTTAACCTCTCTGTGCCTCTGTTCATAATGATAATAACAGAGACAATAAAGGTATTCGAATCATTTTTTAAAAGAAATATGAACTCCTGTGTAAAGTTTTCAATGCCCAACACACATGGTGGGGTCAGGTATCATATCAAGGTCTGTGTACACAATGATGAAATCGAATGAAAATGTTATCAAAAGATAAGAACTACAACAAGGAGGAATGTAATTGCAAGAGTATGCTGTAATAAAAGGACAGGGCGGGATAGCGTGTATTATTATCCTTATACAGTAGCTACCATGGAGCTGAGAACTGACAGCCCTGGCTATAGTAGTAAATGGGATGTTAGCGTAAGAGGTAAAATACCGGTTTCACATAAGTAATCACAGAAGGAAAAAAAGCTGGAGGAAATGTTGAAGTTTTATTACTCCTAATTTATTTACCCGTCCTTCCAAACTACCAGAATCCCAAAGGACACCAACTCCGCGTGGTTTTCCTGAACTTTCTGAGGAGGGTCCCCTTGATCTGTGTCCGAAATGTGTTTACGTTGCTAGGACACAGCCTGCACTCCTTACTGCCACCTCCACCCCCTCCTGTGCTGTGACTCTCCATGAAGGAAGGTCAACCCTCTACACATCCAGCCAGCCTCTTGCTCTGAGGCTTTGATGGTTCCTGACTCCCCTTAAAGCACATTCTTAGCTTGCTTTCTGGAACACCTCCTCCCGTTTCTGTTCCACACCCCAGCAATTCTCTCCACCCCCTCCGTGCCTCCTCCGTCTCCCAGGGGCTCGGTCGGTCCCTTGGTTCCCTTCTCTAGTTAGCCTCAGCATGCAGGAGTTGGTATCTAGGGTCACAGCTTAAGACCTCATTGCGATCCTACCAATTTCATATTTATGCCTGCCCCCCCACACTCATCTATGCTACTGCTCCACTCTGTTTATAACTCTATTAGGAGTCTCCAGCCAGTGTTTGTTTTAATTTTCCCATCTGCTCTCCCACCTCCTTCTTCTCTACATCAGATTATCACAGGTTTCTTTTGCCCAGTGACAGAGAACAAACACCAGTCTTACCTGTGACTCCTTTCTTCCTTAGACACCAACCTCCGCCCTCTCCATTCAAACATCAGTTATTATCACTTGCCCCTTCAAGTGAGTTCAGCCTTCACGATGCACCAACCACCAAGCCTGGCCACTTGCCACCACCCTGATGTCTTTTCTCCTATCCACACCATGCATCATCTCTCATCCACACTGCTATAGCGGCCTCCCAGCTTCCTGCTTCAAAACCTGTTCCCCCGTGTGTCTCCACCAGGCTGCCGGGGGACCATCCGCAACTGTAGCTCCTCGGTCCCTTCCCTCCGCACTCACGCTCTTCCTTTGCCGTACTGTGCAAGGTGCTCAGTGACTTTGTACATTTTCCCTCCTCTCATCTCCTGATCGGCACTCTTCTCGGTATTTCTGCTGTAGCCACGGTAGCCTTGCTGTTTCTCACGAAGAGTCCTTGAATACTTGGCATTTGCTCTTACCCTGGCCTGACGCCGCACCACCCCCATCTGGCCTAGCATTGATTGCCACATAATCTAATCCATGGGTCTGTGCCTGTGTGCTCACAAAAACCCACACTTGCACATGCACACATTCAGACATGCATACACACACAAAACACATGACTCTGACCTCCCTCTTATTCTGTTATACCTTCCTTTGCCATATTTAACACTACATGATATTGTGTGTTTATTGGCTATTGTTTTAGTTATGGTTTCTATTGCTGTGAAGAGACAGCATAACCACAGCAACTCTTATGAAGGAAAAACATTTAGTTGGGTTGCCTTGCACTCTCGGAGGTTTAATTCACTATCATCATGGCGGGATATGATGGCATGCAGGCAGACATGGTGCTGGAGTGGTCGCTGAGAGTTCTACATCTTATGAAGGCACCAGGAAGTGCTCTCAGATACTGGGAGGTATCTCGAGCTTATGTGAGACCTTAGAATGCCCTCACAGCCTTTGGGTTGTTGAGTTTAGCATACGACAAGAACACATCTTCCTTCTCTTCAGTTTTGGGACCAACCCCTTACTGATAAATTCTCATCCATCAACATCTCACATGGCATATGACATCAAAATAAGACTCCATCTGAGTTGGATTGTGTGCTGAGTTAGGTGGTGTATGTGGTGTGTAGGATGAGGCATCTGGTTATATAAACTAAGCCGACTGCAGTTGAAGCCTGTCTCCACACACTGCCACCTCGCCATTTGCATCATGCCCTGTACTGAAATGCATCCTGTCTAAAGGGCCTCTCTCCTAACACTCATCCCAACCAGGGCTCTCTCATCAGAAGTTGAGAGAAGCAACTTCCGTTTGGGAAGCCACTTTAAGCCAGTGTTCGCAAACCCAGGCTGCCTGTGCAGGAAGCTAACACAATTCCTGGAAAAGAGGAAAATCCAGTTACTCTGTCAGCCATGTGAGATATGAAAGGAAGTTGTTTTCCCAGAGAACTGAACGCTGGTTCTAATTTTTTCCACCCAATTGAATGGCAGCTGGCACAAGGTCGAGTCAGAAGCAGCCCTAACAGCTAGGGCAGTAGATGGAAATGATGTCAAATACACAGAAATAATAAACTGGAAAAAAAGTATCAAGCCTACAAAGATTTTGCTGGGTTATGGGCAGACCATAGTGGGCTGGTAAACTACACTGAGGGCAATAAAAAGCCATGGCAGCCTTTACAAAGGAACACCAAGGAGGAGATTGGAGATCAGAGGGATGCTAGGGTTTTTTTTCCTTCTTATTTATTTATTTTTGTGTACTGGGGTGGGAGAGGGGAGGCAAGTGCACTCACATTCCAGGTAGCTGTGCCACTGTACATATGAATCACCAGGTCCTTACCCTTAAATAAAAGTATACATGGTAGATATGACAGAGAAGACAAGAATGGGCCGGTTGAATGAACTGATCACCTGGTCCCTTCCATCACAATGAATGGCACTCGGATATCCAAAATTGCCAGTATTCCATCCCCTTTAAACCATTGTCAAGCAGTATGACATGTATGTAATACATTCTTCCAGACTCTGGCCTGTCTTACCTTAGGTGCAATAATAGAAATCGCGTATGTGTGTCCTCCCACAACCCACACTGAGACAGGAGACCAGCTCTCTCAGAGGTACCTGGAGTGGAAATTGCACTCAGAACACCAAAATGTACTGCAGAGATAGCAAATTGTGGGAGCAAGCAAAAAAAAAAAAAGAACAATAAATGAAGGAGAAAGAAAAGCTTGAATTTGTGACCAGTATAACATTAGAAACACCTGCTCCAGGCTTGGAACCTGCACCTGTCATCCGTGATAGTCTTACATACCAGCATTTGCCAGCAACACGCCAAGGACAGTAGCCAAGCCAGGCTTAGGTGGACAGGCTCCTCCCAGCAGGCTCCAAGCTCTGCACAGCCAGGCTCCCCTTAACTGAGCAGGTCAGGAAATGCATCACAAATATGGTCACCTAACTGTCCACTGAAGCTGGGTTTTGGGTAAGCCACCTGGGTAGACTCTGCAACATCATCCCCTCTCCTTCTTGAGGAGTCAACAGCAAACAACTCCGAGGCAGCTCCAGACATTGGATGTTTCTGTTTCTGACTACAGTTGTCTTCTTCCACAAAGGCGTGGTGATGGTGGGAAGCAGACACAAAACCCCTAGGGATGAAGGGAACAAAACCACAGAGACCTGACTTGTGTGTCATTCTTGAGCCCAAGCTCCAGGTTGTGGAGATCCCAGTCTCTCTGCAAAGAGGCAGACTCTCATCTGGCCTACAGATTTGCTTTTCCACATACACATCTATGATACCCTTTAGATTAACAGAGACAAAGCACTTTTCTACATAACACAGTCTGGACGGATCCCACCATTACTTCAGTGTGGTCCTACTTCAAGTCCCAGAGTATCCTGCCACTGCCCAGAACACCCTGAAGTCACCAGCTTCTTATCTGCACCCAGATTTGATGAAAGGAAAGGATGTGGTTCACGTGTGCTCACTTAGGATTTGTCCTGGCTCCCAAGGCAGACATGGTATTCATTCCCAGTCACACTCAGTTTCGTCTATGGCCCTCCAGGCAGAATTAGTAACAAAGCTGAAATGAGACCGGGCTGCATGACCACAACAGTGAGAGGCATATTCTAATAGCATCAGGACTGTGATTCAGGCATATTCAAAATCTCTTCATACATTGATTCACCCCTCTTCACAGTCCTCCTATGAGATGATACTGCTTTCTCAGTTTTGAAAAAGAAAATTAACAATTTTCCCAAGGTTAAATTACTTATAAAGGAGCCAGGGGAGACAATGGAATAGGAAGCAGTATTAATCAACAAATAGGTTAGTGACATTAACCAAAAGCCACTGTTAGTGAGGGTGTGCTCTGCTCAGCTGCAATAACAAACAGACATAAGTGTTAACTTGTGGCAGGGTATCCTTAGGTGCTGTTATGTTCCTGGTCCAGTATTGAAGTCAGGAGAGATTCTTTCCTCTGTGCTATTACTTAAGGACACTAGATGCTTCCATTCTGTGACCTTGACATACTCTAGGATCCCTTACCTATTGACATCTCAATGAGAAAGAGAATGAGGCAGCTTGAATGGAAATATTTAGAGATACATTCTGGAAGTGACAGATGTCATTTTCTGTCATTTCTCCATAGAAGATGATTTAGTCACATGCCACTCTCAGTCGAAGAGAGGCTTGGGAAAAGCCCCTCTGCGTGCCCAGGACAAAGAACATATTTTGGTTGAAATGAGCAACCTCTTTCTGCTCCTCTCCAGTCACCAAATATTTTAACACACTTTTCCTCAGATATGAAACAAACTTAACCTTTTCCCCAGATAGCCCACCCAGAGTCCCGTGTGTCACACCACCACGCCAAGGTTCGGCATCTAGAGGTGGCTCATAGACCTCTCAATGTGACTTAAATATGGTTCTTCATGGCCTACTAATAGCCAGTTCTCTCACCTGGTTCTCTAACCATCTCTGCTACCATGGTGGAACAGAAATAGGGCATCCAAAATATTCAACCCCTTTTCAGAAAGCGGAGAAAGGAGATTAAAAAAAAAGAAGAAGAATGGGACACTAGTGAAAAGCACAAGGACGTCTTCCTGCACCCACTTAAGTTTCTTACATCACCAGCTGTGAGGAAGAACCTCAGGATGACCCTGGTACTATTGGCTAGGAAAACCTTTGGATATTATTCTTAACTTTCCTGACCTGGGTTTCCAGAAGGTTCTTCTTCCTTGTCTATCGTCCCTCATGACCCAGATCTAAACTGAGCCTTTGTGAAATATTACTTTCTTGGGGGTTTGCAAAAATTCTCAGCTGTCTTCTTGACTGTGTGATCTGGAATGCCCAGCTGTGATTCTATAAGCATGAACATGTTAAATACCAAGGTTTCTGCTTAGGTCCTGAGCTGGTCACCCTGTCAGGACCAAAGTGTGTCTTCACTAGACATACTCGTTAAGTGCGTTGTATCGTGTGCTTCCTTTGCTCTCAGACAAGCGATAGCTACTGGGGCCATGTGATGTAGCTTAGACCTGAGGGTGACCCTCAGGCCCTATCTACAGCTCAGAGAAAATTCTGGTTTAGTAAAAGCTCTTTCCAGGAACACCTGCTGCTCAGATTTCTTTTCCTTTAATACTTCCTCATTGATCAAGGCACACATGGCAGGGTGTCCACGTGGAGGTCAGAAGACAACTTGTGTAGTCAGTTCTCTCCTTCCACCATGAGGAACCCGGGCTAAAACCCAGGCCATTAGATCTGACGGCATGGGGATGAGCCATCTTCCAGCTCAACTTTATTTTTAAATTGTATCTTCCATCTGTGGTGCCCAGAAATTATGAAACTTTTTAACTCTACAAGGTCATTAACATGTTTTCTTTAAGTCTATGATCTTAAACCATATATTAAGGTCCTCTCTGTTTCTCTCTCTCTCTCTCTCTCTCTCTCTCTCTCTCTCTCTCTCTCTCTGTGCGTGTGTGTGTGTGTGTATACAGATGCACACATGTATGTGCATGCATATGTATGTAGAGGTCAAAGAGCAAACTCCTCTGTCATCATCAGGCACATTCACCTTGTCTATTGAGACAGGAGAGAGTCTTTCCTCCATGCTATTACTTAAGGACTCTGGGTCCTAGGGCTCACTGAACAGGCTAGCCTGGATGGACACCAAGCTCCGAAGTCCCTCCTGTCCCTTCCTCCTCAGCACTGAACTCCAAGAGCATGACAGCACACCTGTCTTTTCAGGTGGGTACTGACAAAGGAATTTGAGTCCCTGGGTTTGCTCAGCTAGCACCTGCCACCTGGGCTCTCCCCCATCCTGCTGGTGCTCCTTCTTTTGAAATGTCTTGCTGTATAAAGGACACAGGAGACGCACAGGAGCTCAATGACCAGCTAGCCTGTGCAGGCAACAAACAGCAAGAGACCCTGCCTCAAAACAAAACAGGTACAGATACCCAAGGCTATTCCCAGACCCCTACGTACACCTCCACACACACTGCACACCATATGTGCACACAAACATCATGCATGCACGCGCACACACATACACACACACGATTGTAAAAATTAAAATATGGATCCAAATCAAGACTGCTAAAAGCTAGGAGCTGTAACTGTGAATACGAATTTCTATAAGCATTAGACAATACATGCGAAACTCTTATGTTCTACTTCAAAACTATGGGAATATTAAAAACTTATAGAGTTGAGCTCTATGTTCAACTAATGAAATTTTCATGTATGCATGTGTTTATGTGTGTGAGCACCCATGTGTGTGGGGGCCAAAGGTCGATGTCAGATAGCTTCCTCAGTCACTTTCCACCTTATTTTTTGAGACATGGTTTCTCACTGAAACTGAAGCTTATCAACTGGTCTAGACTGGCTCCAGGGGTCTGCCTGTCTCAGGGATCTAAGGTTACAGGCATGCACCACCGTACCTGCTTTTTACGTGGGTTCTGGAGACCTGAACTCGGGTCTTCATGCTTGCTCAGCAGGCACATAATCAGCAGGTCCCTCCCTAGTCCCTCAAGCATATACAGTTTATCAAGTTCAGTAAACCTTTCTTTATACTAATGGAGATGCCTATAAATCAAGCCAGAAGGAGAAATTTTACTATCAACCATCAATCAGTAAGGCAATTTACAAACAGATATACATATAATTTCCTGACTTGGGAGTTTCTATCAAATCGTGTGGAAATAGACGGGACTTTTAGAGTCTCTCAGAAACAGCCATAAAACTCCTCCAAGTTATGATCTTGGAAGAGGGAACTATACCCAAGACTGGGACAGAGAGAGAGACCCTGAAAAAGAAAGATCACAGAAGTGCTGGGAGTGGCCTTGTGAAAGGAGGCATAGAGGGCTCTGTGACTGGGAGGAGAGACTTGGGGAAGTCAGAACCCGGCCAACTGGGCATACTACGTGCCAGCTGCCGGGAAACCTGGCACTGGGGCACGATCCACAAAGCTGCCCAGCCATGGATTCCTTTCCCCGAGGCTGCTGCCTGTAGACCAAGTCAGTGGGAGGACTGTGGGGTCTTGGGGGAGCACCGAGGGGAGCTGGAGGACTCCTCCTCCCGTGGAAAGAAGGAAAGGAAAGTGCCCGGTTCCTGGGGTGGTTCGGGTGCAGTTCCGTCTTGGAAGGGATTATTGTTGCTCCATATCCATGCAGCCCTGTGATTATGAAATGAGCAGTAAACATCTGTTTCCCTGCTGCAAACCCTGCTGTTCTGCTTCACGCTTTGACCTAACATTGGGGGGAAGGAGGGTGGGTGGACAACCTCCTCCAGAACTATCTTTCTGAGTCCAGAAGTTCTCCCAATAAGCTATTATCTGCCCGAAAGAGAGAGAGTGTGTAAATTGTGGGAGAGGCGGGAGTTCTCTTACTGGAACTCCCTGTCCTTACCAGGACAGCCCAGTTGACAGGCAATCCTTCTGAGGCAACCAAACCTTCCTCTGCAATCTCTCGGGCTTTCTCAATATAAGTTGGTGGATCCGTTCTCAAAATGTGATCTGTTGTTGTTGTTGTTGCTGCTATTGTTTTGCTTTTGTTTTCAACTTTGTTTTTTAAGACAGGGTTTCTCTGTGTCACAATCCTGGCTGTCCTGGAACTCACTTTGTAGACCAGGCTGCCCCCCCCCAACTCTCCGAGTGCTGGGATTAAAGGCTTGCCCCTTCTCCGCCGGGCTCTCAAAGTGTGATTTTATGGCTGGAGAACAATGTGTGGCCCAAGCAAAAAACTCCATGGACAAAACAGGAAGTCATGGCCACAGCTCGGTAATCAAATAATAATTTGGTAATGTTGAGTAGCAGAGTATTTCCTGTGGGTCAAGCTCTGCGTTGCCCCTTGCTGTCTTGTTTGAATGTCATCCTAGGTGGTAAGTGTCTTTAGTCTGTGGGCAAGGAAACGGAGGCTCACAGAGAAGTCATTCCTCCCACATATTGTATCTAGGAAGTGGCAGAATTGAGGTCGGGTCTCTCCCATGGCTGCCTCCTCAGCAAGGTCACAGCACCTGGATTAGGTTGTGCTAACCTGCTTGTTTGCCCCTGCACTTTTATATTATTCATTCCTTTAATGCTATTGAGATGCTCTCCTCCTAGAAGCTATACCTGCAGAAGGCCAGGTTCTTTCTGTTTCATTCATTCTTGTGTTCCCAGCCCCTGTAATGAAACTGCAGCAGCTCCCCAGACACAGATCTTGAGTCACTGAGTGAGTGACATCCAGAAGTTCCACGGTGGTCTTAACCACTGCACTTCACCGAATGTACCGCTCTGTGTGAACCATCAGGATAGTTTTCTGTATTGGACTTATCCTATGACCCCATACCCTGCGAGGATATACCCTAAGTATCATGAACACACAAAGAATGGCCTTGTTTAAAAACCTTTTTGTTTTTAAATTAGTTTGGGGGAGGGGTGCGGGGCAGGGGTGGGTTAGAAACTGTTTTGTTCTGGTCAGATTTCAAAGCTGTGAGTTCTGCATGCTTTAACCAGGCATATGGTCGTTTTCTTAGCTGTATTAAGGGTTTGTTTTTAGCTCTGATTTTCCAATTTTATGTCCTAGAAGAAAAAAAAAAGGCAACTCAATTTGTTAAAGAATGTAGTGTATAATTTTCTTTAAATCACAAAGCTAATTAAGAGGGAAAATAGTAAGTCAGCTCCTGAATGTGCAGCACAGATAAACTTCCTAGGAATTATGAGGGACACTTACAAAAGGCAGTTACTCATTTGGTAAGAGTATAGCGATTTTCAGCCGGGGTGCTCGCAAGACACACGGTGCGTCCGTTCATCTGTGCTAATCGCTGGGCACTTTGCACTTGTCAAAGCAAGAGCAATGGAGACAAGAGGGACTGTGCTCTGACCTCAGGACTCCCTCCCTCTGCTTATCCTGGCTAAGCTCACATTAAGAGCCCTAAATGCTTCTTTGCTCAAGTAAAATGAATTCCATGTGATATCCGCCACAGTTCAAGCTGGTAAATAATAGCCCTAAGCATTTTCAAGAGTGAACATGTTTTACTTTTCAACAGAGACCGAGAGTGGGTGCTAGCTTGTTGAGTGTCCCTGTTGGGCTTTGCTGCAGAGACTCTGCTCCATTATTCTATTCCTTTCCCTCACTATGCTCATATCAGGCATGTCCTTTGGATCCATGACATCAGAGTTCCCTCCTCTCCCTTGAGGTCAGTGACAATTGAGAGAAACCTCATTATCACCCTCACAATAATGACTCCTCACGTAATCAAAGACCAGGAAAATTTCATCCTTGTTAACATGAAACACTTCAGCCAGTTTTTTCCAGTTCCCTTCATATCTGGCCTATTCTTTCTCCCTTTTTTGATGAAAAACATGAGTTTACTCAGGTCAGTCACAACAACATGGAAGCACTTCAGACACACAGCCAGCACAGAACAGCTTTACAATATTTTTGGCAGGAATAAGTGAAGGTCCCTCTAAGACCAAGTTCTCAGCACTAAGGAGATTTGTTTGCCCCAGAGGGACAAAGGGCAAGGATAAGGGACAAAGACAGGAAATAGAGGACAAGGGGGAGGGGGAAAGGGTATTTGTTCCGGAAGGACAAAGGACTGCCTCTGGATAGAGATGAGGTGGACATGGCGCTTAGAAAACTGGCAGTTCATAAAGGTAAATGGGGGAAGGATGAGATATTTAATTTTGATTGGGCTTGTTAATGAGGTGAGCCAAAGGGGACCTTTAATTGCTGGGCTTCAATACTTTGAAAGCTGGGACTTGGTAGTCACTCTTCATGCTTTGATAGCTGGACCTTGGTAGTCAGCCTCAGGAGAAGGGAGTGGCCAAATAAGGGAATGGACCTTGCTGGCTAGCCTTAGGAATGTAATCTAATGGCTTTTAGCAAAGAAGAGGGAACAGGGGAAGGGCAAAGCCTGCCAGAGCCACGTCTGTCATGCTCGAGCCAGCTAGAGTCCCTTCAATAAGTATCTTGCCACATGGTTAGGTACAGCCCTAATAGGATGGATAAACCTTAACCAAATCACCATCACCCTCATTATCATCATCATCACCTTCATCATCATCATCACCACCATCATCATCATCACCATCATTACCATCATCATCATCACCACCATCATCATCACCATCATTACCATCATCATCATCACCATCAACACCATCATCATCATCACCATCATCACCATCATTACCATCATCATCATCACCATCATCATCGTATGTACATGGGTGTTTTGTCTGAACGTATGTCTATGTGCCACATGTATACCTAGTGCATAAGGACATCCCCTGGAACTGGAGTTACAGCTGTGAGTATAATCCAAGTCCTCTGGAAGAACAGTGCTCTTAACTACTGAGCCATCTCTCCACACCCCTAAATAATCTTTTAAATGACACTTGTCATTTGCTTTTTATCCCTTGCCACTCAGATTGATCAGTCAAGTTGACAAATGCAGACAGCTGAAGTCATCAACATGAGAGAGAACACTGTTTCTTTCCCAACATGCTAACAAATATCCATGAAATTATCCCTATCTATCTACATTATAAGGGCATTTTAAGGCTTTCAAAAGACAAGATTTATTCAGATCTTAAAATTCATGTGATTTTGAGTCCCCCTAGCAATACAAGCTAAAGGCAAAGCTTGACCGCAGTGCCCTAGGTCAGTGTCAGAGGAGATATCTTGGTTGCTCTGGTTACCAAGCATCTCACAAATCTCATTTTAACAGATTTTACTAGGACTCGGTATATCATGTAGACTGTGGTGACTAATACTGATTGTCAATTTGATAGGATCTAAAATTGCTTAGGAGACAGTCTCCGAACATGCCCATGAGGGATTATCTAGCTCATGTCCTCTGACGTAGGAAGACCCATGTTAACTGTGAATGCACTATCCAGGCCAGGCTCCCAGAATAAATAAAAGGGAGAAAGAATGCTGAGGACTAGCACTTAACTACTCTTGCTTCCAGAGTATGGATTCATGTGACCTGCTGCTTCAGGCTCCTGCCTCTATGACTCCCCACCATGACACACTGCACTCTCCAACTACGAGCCAACATAAACCCTGTGCCCCTTAAGTTATTTTTGTCAAGGCATTTTAGCACAGAGACAGAAAAAGTAACAAAACATATCTAAATACATAGTACTGGCAAATCACAAGTCAGTCTCTCATCTCACATGCTACATATCTAAATCAATACCCTAAAATCTTTTTAAGGGTAGTACACATTAGACAAACATCCTACTCAGAAATTTCAACATTTACTTCCAATGGAACTCCAGTTTCACAAAATGCATTTTGTGTGTTGTGTGAAGACTTTTCCTGCGGAGATGCAACACACATCTACTCACTTCAGATAGGGAGCCCATAACAGACCAAAGTACAGAAACCACCGGAGTCCAACTTGCTGAACCAATGAGTTTTATTGGGGTCACTTACAGGAGCAGAAATGACTCAAAGACAGCTGCATCACCAAAGCCCACCCTGGCACCAGAGATAGTTCACAAAAGCTGGGAACCGGAAGCACACTGCACAGCCTGCAGGCATATCAACAACTTGGAGAGAGTACCTTCCCAGTGACTTTAAATGTCTCCCCGGCAACTTGGATGGTTTCTGTTTCTTCCTGGAAGCTGGTTTGGTCTCAGAGTCTTCTTGGCAACTCGGTTAGCTGGAGAATGACTCTCAGCAGTCTTTATTGCTTACTCTGGCAGTGGAGCCTTGTGAATCTGATCAGTTCAAGGAACTTCCTGAAGCTATTTTGAGTTGTTTACCTAACTGCAGATTGAACTGTACAGGTCTTGGGGGAAACTTACTCAATTCTTTGGCCCCTTCTTCCTGTTCTTACATTCTTTCCACCCCTTCTTCTGCAATGATCCCTGAGCTTTGGAGGAGGAGATGATAGATGTCCACCTATGGCAAAGAATTAGGCCACTAGGCCACAGCATCACTGTGCCTAAGCGGTCACTTATTCTCCAGAGCATCGGCAGTGGTTGTGAGCTGAGGATGACAACGATGGTGATCGCTAAGTGTAAACAAACATTTAGAAAGCATCTTGAGCAGGCACATCATATCCATCTAGTAAAACCATAGAACTTGCTTCCCCATTGGAACATATGACCTCCCCAACCACAGGTTTTGTTCTTGCTTATAGTACCATATATGAATTCCCCCTTGAGGAGTGGACCTTAGCTCCAATCAAAAGGTTGTTGGTCTTGCCTATTGTGGGGAACCTCGAAGTTAGCTCAGGATACCCCAAGACCAAGTTCTTAGCACAAAAGAGATTTATTTGCCCCATAAGAACATAGAACAGCCTCTGGATAGAGAGGAGACAGACATGGCACATAGGCAAATGGCAGTTTAAAAAGGGAAAACCCCGTGTTAGGATGAGGTATTTAATTTTAATTGGCCATGTTAGTTAGGTAAGCCAAAGGGGGGTTTTGATTGCTGGACTTCAATACTTTGATAACTGGACCTTGGTAGTCAGCCTTAGGAAGAGGAAGTAACCAAATAAGGGAATGGACTTTGGTGGCTAGCTTTAGGAATGTAACCTAAAAGCTTTTAGCAAGGCAAAAGGAATGGGAGAAAAGAGCACAGCCTGCCAAAGTCATGTTTCAGTGGGCTAGGGCACCTTCCTCTATGATAGCTGAACCGCTATTGCACAAGCAGGCACATCCTGCCTGGCACGTACGTTAGCACTCCGGGGCCATGACTAAGGTGGAATGCTGGTGGCAGCTCTCCACCAGCAGCCTACATGGTCCCCTCTGGCACTATGAAAGCCAGCCAGGAGAGTGGGAGTCCCAGCTTAATTTCCCCACGTCCTGTGGTAAAAGCATGCACATGTGGTTGCCTTCAGCAACAGGGTCTTACATACAACCAACAGCAGCGGCAAAAGCCTTCATGGTTTGTGGCCTCAGGGGCTTTCCTGGCCAGCATCTCACAGGGAGGTAGACCACTCTTGGCACTGAAGTTTTCATTCAATAACCTTATGGCCTCTGGGAGTGTCCACTTCCACCCATGTAGGATACTTTTGGGATTATTTTTCCTTTCAGTTAACTCAGGCTTGGTAGGGTTGTAAGGTAGGTGGAAGTAGCATCATTCCTGGTTGTCTCTCCGATGGCTTTCCAAATCTGCAAAACAACCAGAGGTCAGCGTGATGTCGACTATATAGCAGAACCTTCTCCAGAGGATGGGAAGGTCAAGGCAACATCCCCACGACCCCTCCCATAACAAATAGAGGGGTTACAAAGATAACCTTGGTGAAGCACCTGAAAGTCTGCCATCATCAGGTCTCAGCAAGTGTCGGGTGCCCCATAGGTTCACAGCTAAGAAGATTAACTGTGAAAGGCAAACATAAGCAAGGTCTAACCAGCATGGAAAGGTTCCATCCATTTGTATCAATCGCTTCCTCCACAGTTAGGTACAATGCTTAGATAGAAGGTGTTCATCTAATTAGTTCCCCATACTCTTTGGCCGTTCTCTCTGAGACCTTAACTTTCCATACCCCGGAGCTCTCCCATGGGGCCTTGCTACATTTCTCCACAGCTGATAAATTCGGTGGGCCTGACTTAATCCATTTAGATCTACTCAGGACAAAGGGAGAACATGGCCCTGCTCCCCTGCTGGTGCACCTGTTGGTTCCTTGGGTCAGAGTGGCCCTGGATTGGTACCGTGCCTGTAACTGTAGCTTTTGCCTCTTCATCCACCATACCTGGCTGTGGGGAAGTTCCTGGCTGGGCAAACCATCTCCATCCCTATCATAAGTACCCTCCTTAGTCTCAATGATATCAACAAAACCTGGGGCATCTACAAAAGACCGTGAGTCACTACTACACCATCAACTAACTTTAGGTGAAGTAATACCCATAGTAAAAGAAATTCATTAGTATTGGACTCATTTCCAGAGATGAGTTCTTGAATGATTGCCAAAATGCAAATAGATGTTCAAGTGGTAGCTCTTAAAAATAACTGAGGAAGCATAGGAAGAGGCTGGGCACAGACCTATAGCTGCATGACTCTTGATTTGGCTGCACAATTGGAGGAAACCTATTTTATCTGCTTTCCTCACCATGAGGAGCTGCCAAACTGACCAGAGTCTTCCTTATGGTGCCATCACTGCCTCAGTCTCCCCAACTCTTACCGTCTCATGAACACTTTAGAAACCTGTTTCCTGAGAAATGAGGAAAAGAATTCTGCTGAACTTGCTCCAGTTTGAAAGCCCAGATCTGGGTACTCCCATAAGTGCTGCAATAACTCAGGGCCCAGAGGAGCACGAAATAAGACCGTCTGCAGACGGGAAGGAGCTGCCCACAGAATGACCCCACTTATCCCCGAAAAGAGCTGACAGAACAGCAACAAAGATGTTGCCATTTTTCATTTTCTTTCCGGATCGCCACCTTAACTTCCAAATAAAGTATCTGAAGCAACGGATTTAACTTATATGGTTTTTCTCCTCACAGTTTGCTTTGGTTTTGAGACTGGCCCTTCTGTTATGGCTGTGACCAGCAGTCCTCAGTCCTGGGCTTCCAGAGTGCTAGGATTACAAACATACCCTGGCATGCCTGGTCTAGTTGGTCTTGAACTAATGATCCTCCTGCTTCGGCCCTGTGCCTCTGGAGCACTAGGATTAGGGCTGTAGGTATACATCATCACACTTAATCCCCCATGGCCCCTGAAACCAATAATCCGCTTACCATAAAAAATTGTATATGTTTGTTCTCATTGAGTCTTTCAGTTTGTTCTTACTCCATCTTTTTGTTTGCTTGCTTGTTTTTGTTTTGTTTTGTTTTGTTTGTTTTTGTTTTTTGTTTTTTTTTTGTTTTTTTTTTTTTTTTTTGCTTTGTTCTGCTTTTCCAGACAGGATTTCTCTGTGTAGTTCCAGTTGTCCTGGAACTCACTCTGTATACCAGGCTGGCCTCGAACTCACACAGGTCTGCCTGCCTCTGCTGTCCAGGTGTGTGCCACCGCCACTTGGCCTTACTCCGTCTTCAGAAAGGAGCTCCTCCACTCCTTCCTTGAAATTTTCTGGACTTTCTGATTTGTGCATGGCTCTGCCATGCCTCTCTCTGGTGAGTTCACACAAAGAGGAATTCCTCTGCCGAGAAACAGATATACAGAGGCATATATATAGCTATATCCACTCAAAGAGCAGCTCCAGATAAGCCAAATTTCATGCTAATACTATTTAAATTTTATCCTTTATCAAGGAAAGGGGGACTCAAGATATATTTTAATGGTATGTGTGAGGATACAGAAATTCTGTTATGGAAATTACACCATGATGAGAGGAGAATGAGGAGAGGCAGATTCTTTCCTTATGTGAATTAATCAGTGATTCAGGAGAAATAGCATGACTCTATCCTGGAGCAAAGTCTCTCAAATGTATGGGAAGAGGAAATGAAGCAAAAATGCTCTCTGTGACTATTCAAGGGCAGAGTTCCTCCAGCCCCATGCCCATGGCACTTTGCCCACTAAACCCTTTAGGTGGCACTCACACTGAAATGCCAGCACTCCCGAGGTAGAGGTGAGAGGATCTTCAAGGCCTGCCTGGGCTACACAGGAAGAACCAGACTTAGAAAGAACAACAAAATCATTTAGAATTCTCGCCTTGGTATTTACAGCCTCCTTCATCCGTTGCTCCTCAAATCTGTTCTTGTCTTATTTTAGTATCCCATCTAAGAACCAAGAAGATTCTGTGTGTCCTCAGAAGAAAGCGATTGGGACTCAGAAAGCAGGATCTCGCTGGAGGCCCCCGGTCTGTTAGACAGTGGGAACTGAAGGGGAGAGAGCCAGCTGTTCTAAAACATCCAAGGGTTCTCTGGAACATAAGAAATTACCACTTCACCTCAACTTCCAAATTCCTTCCTCCTTCATACACATTATCCTTCAGTGACTAAATGTAGTTTCAAAAGCAAAACAAATACCTACTCCCAAACTGTGCCTAAATATCTGCATCGATGTACTGGGACTCTTGACACAGCAAGGTTTCCCCAGTTTCCTATGCCCCCTTCTAGGCTGCCTCTCAGCTACACGGGACTCCCTTCACGTAGCAGCTTTTATCCCCTCTGAAGGCTACCCCTCCTATGCGGCAAAGCTCTTTCCCCAGTCACACAAGATCTTGTCTTAGGCACTTGGCAACATCTTTGCTGTTGCTGTATTAGCGTCTTTTCAGAGGTCAATGGGGTCATTCTCTGTTGATTATGTTTCTGACACCAGAAGAGCGGCAATAAAGAACACAGCCCCTTTTCCAGTGTCAGGAGCATAGCAAATGTCCTGTGGGGAATTGTGTTGTACAGTTTCCATACATATGTCCAGGAGGGTCATCTATTTCTTAGAAATGATGGGGCCAAGTGAGGCAGCATGCACCTAACTATAAGCCCAGCTACTCTGGAGGTGGAGGAAGGAGAATAGTTTAATCTCTTAAGTTTTAAATCAGTCTGGCCAACATAGTTCAAAAATAAGTCTTTATATCAAACTGGAGATTGGAAGAATTAACAGGCTCAAAACTGGCATTGGTATATAGTTTCTAAAATGGTGGTGGAGTCTCCCTTGGGAGCATCTGACACCAATGTGAGTGAACAGCCTGTTCTTCTGTTGACTATGAGTCTCTAGAGACCAAAGTCAAAAGAAAGCCCTCTGCCCCCAAGTTCACCTGAGGGTTGTCTTCCTGCTATTTCAGACATGAATCATCAGCACTCTTCCACTCAGGGGGACTCTTCCTCAAGTCAGCTACCTGGACCACTGGTTCTGGCAGGACCTACTGACCTTCCTGTCATCCTTGGGGCCCCACCCATCCAATGGACCTTCATCATTGACAGAAAGCAAATCTTTGGAGTTGTAAATAATAATTTCTTTCCTCTCCATCCAACCTCTGCTTTTGTGTGTTATGTGTTTAGAGATGACCCTACTCTTCCATAGTCTCAAATGGTCCACAAAGGTACCCGAAGGAGGGGCCACATTTAGTAAATTGATTATTGTCAGTCTCTCTCTCAAAAAAAATCCAATGTCTCCTATCTTTTCTTTACAAAGAGATGACTACATGCAAAGTTACATAGAAAAGTTATGAAAGAAATAAAACTATCTCACAACTCATTTGTAGTTAATATGAATACCCCAACCATGAACTTTTAGGGCACCAAAGTAAATGTAATTCAATCCATTGTTGTTCCTCACTGAGTGGGAAGGGCAGGGGAGGATGGGGGGCAAGGGAAAGAGAGAGAGAAGGAATAAGGGATCAGAGACACAGACAGAGAGACTGAGACCTGAAGAGGTACAAAGAGGCTGCAACTCTCTTGGTCAAACAATGAACTAGATTAGCATATTCTTCAGTCAGGGACAGTAACCCTACAAGCTCTGCTTTTCCAAACTAGGACTCTCCTTAAAAAGAGACTGGCATGTGTTTTAATTTTTTAAGAAAGAATATTGTTCAGAAAAGCTCCTCAAAAGTTTGGATAGTCCTTTTCCATAGCCCAATTTCCTCAACCTCAAGACCCTCTAAAAATATTCTGTTGAGCTTATTTATTACCGTAACTCTCTCTAGCACAGTTCTGCTCTGAGACCGGGCATCTGCGAAGGCACCTATCTCCCTTGACAACATGTGGCCACAGGAGCCACCAGACAACTTATCGGCCTCAGCCAACTGCCCCCGGAGAAATCACAAATTATATAATGTGCATCAACGTGTTTGGTGCGCTGCAAAGCTCCGCAGAATGTTATTGTTTCTTATCAGCAATGAATCGCTTTAGTTATTAAATGTGCCAGAAGCATGGAATGGCATAATGTGTAATTAACTACAAGCTACAGTCAAATTATGAAACTGAAACTAAGACCATAGTTCATCCTATGTGTTCTTTCACAAAGCCTGAGCCATGTGGACATAGACCAGAAGGTCACTGCTACAGTGCGGCCACTTTGACAAGAGTCTTCTAGCTCCTTTTATGGGTAGAAATACCTCGGAGCTGTTGGCATTATCTCAGAAGCAGGGGAGGAGGGAGTCACCCAGCCTCAGCACTAAGAGTTTCTAATCGGGCATGTAAATCCATTTTTATGACCTTACAAAGACTCACAATAAGAACATTTGGATATTAAAGCACTCTATTCTAAATACATGATTGTAATTGTGCTGTTTACTGCTGATACTATCCTATGAGCATTTTATGGCCTGGTGGCAGATTCGGGGACTGGGTGGGTATGTAGCTCAGCAGCGCAGTGCCTGCCTAGCACATGCAAGGCCCTGAGTGGGAGCCCCTTGCACCTCAGACAAAGAGGAAAAAGAAAAAACAAAACTCTAGGCTGACTTTCTTTCAAACCCACAGTGTTCACAGAATAGTGTTCCCAGTCCTTATCTGTGAAGGACATATTCAAAGACTCAGTGGATACCTAAAACTGCAGATAGTACAAAACACATAAAATCTATGTCTCTTTCTATAAATATTCACCTACGATAAAGTTTAATGTGTAAACTAGGCACAGTGAGGGGGTAATAATGGAACAGTAGTAACAATAACTGCAATTAAAGTTACGTGCTATGGTCTCTCTTCTCCTTCTGCAACTATCCTACCACGCAGTACTCATCCTGGTGATGACACAAAGTACCTTTGTGACAAGATGAGATAAAATGAGTGGCCTAGGTATCAGGACAGGGTTAGACCATGGTTTAAGGGTTGCAAAGTACTGAAATATCATGAGAGTCGATCTCAGCTGAAATGACTTCTGAGAAATTTATGAGAGAGTAGTACATACAACATGGACACGTGTTTCTTGAAGACTGACCACCACCATACCCAAAACTGTGATGGGGTTCAGAGGCTGGGGTCAGCATGAGGATCTCAGAATGAAGGTGTGGGATAATACTGAACACTAACTTCAGAAGTCATATAGTGAGCCAGGTATTAGTGTCACACACCTATACAGGGTCCCTGCACTTAGAAAGCAGGGGCAGGAGGATCAAGAGTTGGAGCCCACCTGACCTACATAGTAAGTCACAGCCTACTCTGGGCTGGGCAGTAAAGTGAGACCCTGTCTCAAAAAAGATAGATAGATAGATAGATAGATAGATAGATAGATAGATAGATAGATAGATAGATGGATAGATGGATTCTAGGCGTGAGAGACACATCTGCTAGAGAAAAGAACTATTCAATTAACATAAAGGATGTTCAGAAAAGAAATTAATCTTTCAAATATCTACAGCTTCCATAGACCTGGGAGAAGGATTCAGAGAAAGACATTTGCTGTAATATGTAGGTCTCTGTAACAACTAAACAATATGCCTTTTTATTATTAATAAAGGGACCAGTCTGGAATTCCATGCTGGCCCTTTCTGGGTGACCAGTTATTAATAGCTGGTACAGAGAATTTCATCTCTTAATGCAATGCCAGTTTTGAAAAGAAACTACCACACACCCAATCAAAGGTATCAGAAGAAGTAAATGGGACCTGAGCAGCAAGATGTCTCAGTGGATAAAGGAGCCTGTTCCCAAGCCTGACCACCTGAGTTCTGTCCCTAAGACCCACCTGATGGGAAAAGAGAAGCAACTCCGGCAAGCTCTCTTGACCTCCACTCTTACATCCCTACACACATACGCCCAAACACCAAATTAAATAAACAAATTGAGTTTTAATTCAAAACTAAGCAAAGCATAGCTATTGTTTTAAAGGCATTACCTGATGTGGCCTATCTCAAGAGCAACAATACCACTGCGGAATGAATACTGTGAGCAAATAGTTTTCTGTGACTTAGGAAAACTTCATGGAAAGGCCTCTACTGTGGCAAAGGGTCACAAAGCAAAATATAAAAAGTCACAGTAGGAATGACAAGACAACTGGCAGCGCTGGCTGCCTGAACCAGGAAGAAGTGGAAGGAAAAAATATCAGAAAGGTGGAGATACAATTGGAGACGCCACAGAATCAAAGAAAGGAAGGAAGGAAAGAGAGAGGGAAGGAGGGAGAAAGGGATGGAGGGAGGGAGGGAGGGAGGGACAGGAAGGGAGACTTCTGCACAGCACTGCAGATAACATACAAAGGTAACCAAGAAGAGGGAGTATGAGCCAACATGTTTCAAGTCAACTCAGCCTTCGAGTGAGGGTGACAAGCATGCAAGGCACCGTGATGGAATGAAGACCAGCCACAACTGTCTTATTAATAAATATAAACCATTTAGATTGACTATTTAAGAAAGAATTTTCTATTGAGGAACAACGTAAAACCCAGCTCCTTTATGTATCTATAAGACATACACAAAGCAAATTCACTGGGCTATTTCACAGTGACAGAGGGGAGGTTACATGAGTGCTGCAGTGTCAAATACAGCAAAGTCATCTCAAAATGTCCTGAGGGGGAGGAAAGAACACTTACAACACCAAAGGGTTCAAGTCACCATGAGATATTAGTTAGAGCTCTTAGTTTACAATCTATCTGGTATCAACTGTCAAAAGTAAAAACCTAGAGGACAGAAAGAGATAACTAGACCTGAACTCAATAGTCAAGGAACTTCCAATTCTACTGCTAGTTTAGTTCACTATTTATGGTAGAGAAAGCAGGGGCCATTTAAAAATATCTAAACCTAAGTATTTCAGCAAGAATGAAAGGAATTTGTTAAAGAGCTAACCCTCAAAAAAAGTAAAAAAAAAAAAAAAAAAAAAAAGAGTCCCTTAGGGCATTCTAGGGAAATCCAGTCAAGTTATTCCCATGATATGTAAAGTGTTCTAGAGCATCATTTAAAAATGCTATATAAGTTTTGTGTAATAAGCATAATAATAATAATAATGGAAAAATACAAGGAAGACTTTGAAACAGACCTGTTTTATATATAAAACCCTGGCAAGCAGCACTCAGTGACCATGTGCAAGAAAGGTTTATTCCATGTCTTGAATAAGCAGACCAAAAGGACCAATCACTTAGTAACACTTAGTAAGGAGGAGAAACTGTGTCCTGAGATTTCTCCCCAGTGCTGGAGATAGTGGAGGATCATGCAGATAACCAAGGAGAGGAAGCCAATGCATTCTGAGCTAGCTCTGTAAGCTTTTGAATGAGGGTGACGATCATGCAGAGAAATGGAATTTCTCATACTTCGGACCCCAGGCTTTCCACCTACTTACAACTCAACTGGCAATCCTGTTCCATATAGATGAAATTGGGAACTAAGACACTATAGTCAATAATCTCAGCTGAGCTACCAAACAATAATCCATTCCCACCATCATGCTCAGAGCAGTTCTCAACCTGTGGGTCGCAACCCCCTTTGGGGTCACATATCAGATATCCTGCACATCAGATATTTACATTAACATTCATAACAGTAGCAAAATTACAGTTATGAAGTAGCAACAAAATAATTTTCTGTTTGGGGTCACAGCATTAGGAAGGTTGAGAACCCAACAGATGGGAACAGAGGCAATGACCCACATCGGAGCACTGGACTGAGCTCCCAAGATCCAGTTGAAGAGTGGAGGGAGTGAGAGAATGAGCAAGGAATTCAAGACCATGAGGGGGTCATCCACTGAGACAGTTTGCTTGAGCTAATGGGAGCTCACCAACTCCAACTGCACTGGGAGTGAACGAGCATGGGAACAACCAAGCCCCCCTGAA
Source organism: Ondatra zibethicus (assembly GCA_004026605.1). Lineage (NCBI taxonomy): Eukaryota > Metazoa > Chordata > Mammalia > Rodentia > Cricetidae > Ondatra > Ondatra zibethicus. The sequence continues at coordinate 48,780 of PVIU01004245.1, forward strand.
GGGGGTTGACAGCTGGGGCAGACTGAGGGGCCACTGATAGTGACACTGGAATGTGTCTCTGCTTGCATATACCGGCTTCATGGGGTCCTATTCTCTTTGAATGTAAACCTTGCTCAACCTAGATGTAATAGGGAGGGCCTTGGACTTTCGACAGGGTGGGGTGCATGGCACACCCTTAGGGTTGGAGCGTGGGGGGAGGATCTGTGGAGGGAGAGGGAGGGGAGTGGGAGGAGGGGAGGGAGTAGGAATTTGGATTGGTATTTTTTTAAGTTAAAAAAAAAAGGAAGGTTGAAAACCACTGCCCTAGAGTGAACTATATACCAGTCCAGTTAGCCTTGGCCCCTGCCCCAGCTTCATGCTGACTCACTGAGAGGCAAAAGAACTGCCCAGAGTAACCTAGTAATGTACAGAAACAATTGTGTTAAGTCGCTAAATGGGGGTGTGGCTTGTCATACAGCAACAGTATGGGCATTTTCTTGTTATCTTTCCATCCAAAAGTCAGGGTCAGGCTCCGTGGGGAAAGGCTAGAAGCATTTCTACTGAAAATAGGACTGATCGCTGTCATCATTGCTTAGTATTCTATGAGAGGTAAAAGGTGATGACATTTTTAAACTTTGCTTATTTATCATTGAAAGTCTAAATACATGCATAATGTATTTTGATCAAATCTACTCACCCATCCCCTTCCCTCCAATTCATCTCCTATTCCCCAGCACACTACTTTTCTTCCCAACTTCATGCATTCTTTTTTTAAATCACTGAGTCCACTTAGTGCCACCTGTATGTTCATGGCAGTAGAACCAGATTCTGGCATGTTTAAAGAGTTAAAATTGTAAATTAGACAGTCGTCAAAATAACAAAAAAACTATGCCCTAAGCACACACACATGTGTGTGCATGCATGTATGTGCACACATGCGCGCACACACACACACACACAGAGAGAGAGAGAGAGAGAGAGAGAGAGAGAGAGAGAGAATGCACAAGCAAGCACCTCCTGTATTTGTGTATCTTAGGCTAAAAGGCTATGTGAAAAAAATCAAGCTACAGGGAAAAAAACCTAAGTAGTAGCTGTCATGTAAGTAAAAGAGGAAATTAATCAAAATATAGGCATAATGCAGTACATTCATACTTTAAAATCTGAAAAACTAAAGAAAGCTCCAGTGCCAGTTAGAAGTTACACAGAGGATGAACGAGGACCATTGCACAGAAGCACGTCCATTGCATGAATAATAACTCAACATGCTTACACCCGAACTCATGACTCTTACTATGCAGGGATTCAAATTACATAATTTTTGAAAACAATCATGACATATTTATCCTCTGCATTTTCCCCAGCATCTTTCCAAAGCCTTCACCAAGGGCCGTCCTTGCTTCCTACATGTTCACATGCCTTTTAACTATCAGAAAACCTACCACACAGCTCTAATGGCCTGCTTGCTGAGCCATCCCGTACACTCAAATATTAATAGAAACTCCGTGAGAAAAGGAATCATCAACCAACATCTGACACAGTGCTTACTGATGCACAAAATGTTTGTACAAAAAAGAAAAGTCAGTAGGAAATGACTTGTTTCCATTGAAAAGCAAAATGCTAGCTGGGCCGTAGTGGTGCAGGCCTTTAATCCCTTTGGAGGCCATCCTAGTCTACGAAGCAAGTTCCAGGACAGCCAGGACTATTACACAGAGAAACCCTGTCTCAAACAACAAGAAAGGAAGGAGGAAAAGAAGGAAGGAAGGAAGGAAGGAAGGAAGGAAGGAAGGAAGGAAGGAAGGAAGGAAACACATTCCACAATATTTGAATAGATAATTAAATCTGCAAACTTATTCCAACTTATGAGTCCAAACAATTGTTTTGAACAAAAAGGAAATAGAGGAATGTTCATTTAAATGTAGCGTCATCAGAAGTACCAGAGCCGAAGTCAAGCTGCTGGTCACCTTGTCTCCTATGAGGAGACTGGGGAAGCCACTCCACTCATTCTCCTTTTCCATAGATTCCAGTTTCTTGCAGTTGTACCTACAGGTCAGTAAGGAACGCATTTTCTTACTGACTTGTAGCCAAGGTCTGGCCTTGGCTTTGCAGGACCACCCACAGTCCATGACGCATGGTCCCCTCCGTCTTCCAAACCAGCAATGAATATTTCCTGCCTATTAAATGCTTTTCATGCTTCAAATCTCTTTCTTCCTCTCCTACTGGCTGCTGCAGGAAATGCTCTGCTTTTATAAGGGTGGGGTGATTGGGTCAGGAACATCTTGCATGTTCTCTCTATTACAAAAGTTTATCTGCATATCTGCAAAATTATACCTGCAAATTTTCCCTTGCCAGAAACAGCAGCATAAGCATAGGAGCCATTGCTGGGGATAAAGATCATGAGGCTGTTTTATTCTTGCAGTCCCTTGGTGGCCCTTCACATGCCCATCCCCACCTTCCCTGGGAGATAGTTAAATAAATGGAGTCTACATAAAAGCAGATGTCATCGTTCATAGAAAGCTATAGAGGTTCTACCATCACTCGGTGGACTTCTGGGATTTTTAGGGCATTTCCCCATAATTCCTTTTAAATGTTTTTTTTCCTGTCTTATTTTTGTCACCTATACCATAATTTTTTATTTCCCATTGATTGAATATTGCGTTTTGTTGTTTTAAAAAAGTATTCTTGCCTTGTTTCACCCTCCTCCAAAAACCTTTTTTGCTAGGGGATGTGGAGATGGCTCAGCCACTAAGGAATTTGCTACATGAGAAGGAACAACCGAGTTCAGATCTCCAGTGTCCACACACAAAGAATGCTGGAGTCCTTGTGCAGCAAGGGGAAGCAGAGACAGGCAGATCCCTGGGGTTCCCTGGCCAGCCGGTCCAGCCAAAACAGCAAGCTCCAGATCATCCAATAAGAGAGTCTGTCTCAAAAATAAGAAGTGTAATCAAGGAGGATGTCCAACATCAGCCTCTGCCAGCACACACACACACACAGAGAGACACAAAGACGTAGCACACACCATATACGTGCACACATACACATGCTCCTTCATCATCTGTGTAAACCAAGGCCCATATCATTGACATTAAAAGTGTCTGAAACTTGACAAATATGTTTTGAGATGCATGATTGAAAATTCATAAGGATAAAATACTTTCATTTCCTAGTTATTTTTATATACTATGCACCAAAAATTATTTGTCATCATTCCTATCTTTCCCCTCTGATCATTGGAGTCCTTTATAAGGAATATTAGAGCAAAAATATGAGTTAATGCAGACAAATTTACCAGTTCCATAAATCACTAATGAACTGCAGCACCTTGCTACGTGGCCTTAACAGCTAAGCAAATAAATCAAAATCACTGTCTTTACAGCACATTATGCTTAAGCCATGGTTTTCCCTGGAGACATGGAGAGGGGAACGTGATGTTTTTGCAAAATCTGCTTCTCATAATTATGTTAATTAGCCATATTAGGAACAGATGCATACAGTCAGGAAGACGGGACTGGGACTCAAGCGCACTCCAATGCCATACTCAGCCCTATAATTCAGGATGGTTAGATCCTAGTCCAGTGATTTGCTTTCTAAGCCCTGGTCTCTCCCTCTGTAAAATGCAGAAGACACTTAATTTTTTCATGAACTTCTGAGGACGGAGCAAGCCAGTCAGCCACCCATGTGGACCAAACTTCTGCTACTGCTGTTTTATCCATGAGCTAGGTGTACTGACCCAACTTCTTCATCCTTCTGAAATAGCTCCTCTTGTAAACTGTGTTTCCCCTGACTGTGGTCAGTTTTCTACATCCAGGAAGGAATAAATGGCACAAAACACCCCGGGATGAATGACTGTGTGTTGATCTGTTCGGCAGCTCGTGAGTCCTTGGATGGGGTTGAGAGAAGTGAAGCTATAGAAAGAGAACAGAGGTAGCAGTTGCATGGTGAGGATGTTGACATGAATGAGGCAGGGGATGAGGCAAGAAGACCTCCTCCAAGCCTTCTAACCCTGCCTTTTATTTCTCTTAGGAAATCATTCCCGGCTAAGGGGCATGCTGGCTATTTTCAATGGAAGCTTTCTGGTCTTGGGCATTCAGGTGTCCTCCCTTCAGTCTGAACACTTGAACCGGCTATTTTTCACAAGTGCTGGCTTTTGTTTCATTTTGTTTTGTTAATCCAAAATAATCTCAGGATCTAGACAGCAAAGGAGAGATGAGATGCTTGGGAAGCCAGCGACAAAGGAAACACAACCAGCCTGGTTTCCTAGGGCAGCTTTCCTGCCCACCTAAGAGGCGTTCCAGAACACAAACACAAACACAGCTGAACGCTTGAAGAAACACAGTCTATTTCCAAACTCAGTGTGGAGGTGGCTCGAGTGAGATGCTTGCTACTCCAGCATGAGAGCGTGATTTCAAATCCCAGAACTCCCGTGAAAAGACAGGTTTGGTGTGTGCTTGCAATTCCAGCACTGGGGAGGCAGAGGCAGTAGGATCCATGCCTTCACTGGCCAGTCAGTCTAGCCAATCAGTGAGCTTCAAGTACTGTAAGAGATCCTGCTTTAAAAAAAAAGAAAAAAGTAGAGGGCCAGTGAGGTGGCTCAGCAGGTAAAGTCACTTGCCACTAAGCCTGACTTCCATTCCCCACATCCATGTGGCCGGAAGGCCGAGATAGGAGAATTAGGCTGAGATTGAATTGCCTCAGATTAAGACTTGGCTGCGTAGTGAGTTCCAGGGGAGCCTCAGCCAAAGACTAAGACTCTATCTCAAACAATAAATAAGAATAAACTAATACAAAAGAGGATATTTTATGGTATTAACAATGAATAAAGCTAACTATGTGACTATTTGAATCTAAAGCAATTGGATAGAACATGCACACATATAAATACACACATATTTAATTGTATATACTTTCCATATCTGGACATGAAGTCATATATTTTATTATGGTTATACATAAGGTCATTTGCATGTAAGTACAAAATGAATTTGAATGTGTTCTGCCCATACCCCAGGCCCTCCTCTTGCCTACTCTCCATCTTCCTATTTCCCAGTTTCCCGTTTACTTCATGCCATAAGTACATGTATGATTTTTATATATGTATAGAATCTAGGACCCACAGATGAGAGGAAATATGCTATTTCCCTTTCTGAGATTGGCTGGATTCATTTTGCATGATTATCTCCAGTTGCAACCATGTTCTTCAAATAATATCCTGTCTCCCATACAGCTGAAAAAGCCATTGTGTACAAAATCCACATCTTCTTTATCCATCCCTCTGGTGTTGGACTCCTGGTTGGTTGTCAAGAGTGCAATCATAAACACTGATGTGCAAGTATCTCTGTGCTGTGGGGACTTGCCATCCTCAGGTAAACACCTAGCAGTGTCCCAGGAGAGATCTGTTTATCTTTGTGAGGAATGTCTATGCTGATCTCCACAGCGGCTGGACTGGCTTACATTCCCATTATCCGTGTATAAGGGAGCCCCATTGTCCACATCAACCCTGTCCAGTGTTTAGAGTCGTTTGTTTCATTGATGACTACCATTCTGGCTGGGGTGAGACAAAATCCCATTCGGGATTTTGGATTTTGTAGTTTGGATTTGTATCTCTGGTGACTAGTGATGTTGAACATTTTCTCATGTTTATTGGCCATTTGTATTTCATCATTGAAAATTTTCTGCTTATTTCATTGATCCATTTGCTGACTGGGTTGTTTGAATTTTGGATGCTTAATTTTTTTTGAGCCTTTTGTATGCTTTAGTATTTAGTAATCCTCTGTCATTGGTCTGATATATATATATATATATATATATATATATATATATATATCAAAGATTTTTCTCTCATTTTTTACTCAACTGTTTCTTTTGCTAGACAGCAGAAACCTCATTTTCATGAGGTCCCATTTATTGACACTATTTCCTGAAAAACCAGTGTCCTTCTGAGAAAGTGTCTATGATGATAGTGTGTGTGTGTGTGTGTGTGTGTGTGTGTGTGTGTGTGTGTGTGTGTGTAGATATGTGAGCATGTGAGCGCATATGTGCCTATACATGTAGAGGCTAGAGGTTGACATCAGGTGTCTTCCCCAACTGCTCTCCATGTTATTTTTGAGGCAGGGTCTCTCACTGAACCTGAAGCTTCTGACTGAGCTGGTTCGGCTGGCCAGCGAGCTATGGAGATCCATTGGCCTCCACCTTCACGTTTAGGGTTGCAGGCATGAGTCAGCACGCCTTGCTTTTCTCGAGAGGACCAAACTCAGGTCCTCCCACCTACATGGCAGACATTTTACCAACAGAGTCATCTTCCCAACCCCTAGACCAATGTCTTCATGTGTTTTCAGTGCTTTTTCTTCCATCCGTTTTTGAGTTGTGCATGAGGCATTTCCAACAGACAACTTAAGGCCTTAACTCTCAAGGGTCTGTCCCATTTCAGAAACTTTCCAGTTATTAGTTGTAAAAACTAAACTTGTACATGCAGCGAGGAAGGCTGAGTGTCCTGCTCCACAGGTCTGTATGTGCAAAATGACACAGAGAACTGTTTCCTTTGTCGGAAATTCCTGTGCGAGTACTGAGACAGCACGCTCGGTCATTTATGAGCATGTCCATTGAGGGATGGTGACCTAGTTAAAAATAATCTGTTCCCTCTTGCTTGATTTTGGAATATCTAAAATCCAGTAAATGTGGAAACATTGGGATCCCAAGATACTATGATGCTTCCTGCCAATTGTCTAAGTCTCCCGGGCTTCTGTGTTCACATCCTCTCACACTGTCGTTTATTAACATAGCAAACTAAGTTATGAGGGTTTTTTCTTTGTGATTCTAAATTATAAAAGAAAAACATAATCCAAACTACTGAGAATGAGATGCATGCCAAGGAAAGCTTGCCTAGACTCTAAAAGCATTAATATTGGGAAGAGAAGAAAAAAAAAGTGGGAAACCATGCAGTTTTAAAAGCTGTGTTTAAAAGGAAGAAAGCAGGTTAGGTTTATGGCTCAGCTGGTAATACCTGCCTAGAACTTGCAAAGCCCTAGGTTTAATCCCCAGCATGAACTAGGCAAGGTGGTACACACCTGTAAACCCAATCCTCACAGGCACAGGAATCGGTTGTTCAAAGTATCCTTGGTTATATACCGAGTTCAGTACCAGACCAGGATGCACAAACCCTGTTCCAAAAGGATCTAAAACATTCTTTAAAATTAAAAGAAATGAGCAATGGTATTAAGGCCATTTGCTATCCATTAAGGACATTTTAATATACATAATTTTAATTGTTAGCTGGGCCTGGTGACACTGGTCTGTAATCCCAGCTACACAGGAGCCTGAGACAGAAAGATCTTAAGTCTAAGGGCTGCCTGGGCAACTCAGTGAGACCCAGTTTCAAATGAAAAAGTCCAAAGAAGACTGTGGAGGGGTTCAGTGGACGATCACTTGCCCAGCATGCTCAGGACACTATGCTCAATCCAGAGCCATAAACAGGGGCATTTTTCCTGAGCATGACAATACTATTTGGTTCCATAAGAGCATGGCCTTGATCTTAGGATCTGATGCCAGCACTCGGGGTAAAATGCCGCCTTGTCTACGACTTCTAAATAGTTTGAAGACGCTGTGTGAAGAGACGAAAGGCCTTTGTGGAAAAATAACACTACCAAACTGGGTGGGGCACAAGGTTCGGGTCTTCCTCACACTTTTTTTCACTTTTTAGTATATTTCAAATGTTGTAAAACAAAAACCGGATAAAGCTTCTGAGGTCTACAAACCAACAACAGTCATACCTGATGCCTGTGTCACAGCGTACATTTTCACAGAGATGCTCCACTGTGTGAGAGAAGAGCGAATCCGCTGTGAGTGATAAACATTAGAACATTGTTGGGTTTCTTCCTGGTTATTGATCCTGGCACTGTGTTTAAAACTGGAAATTGAGCTATCTAATCCTACTCCAGCCTTTATCAGAAAGACGTGAGGTTAAAATTCTTTCTCCCAGAGGGGAATATCAAAATGCAAATTTATGGTAATAAATGTCATCTTGCTCGAATGAGTATTCCCCAGAAGAATTACATACATACACACACACACACACACACACACACACAAACACACACACGGAAAAACACAGGAGAGGCTCTCCTTCATAAACATATGTTGTCTTCATTATTTCAGTGTTCTGAAAGCTAAGCATGGCATGCACAAGCAGCTACTCCTGTTTCTCTGTTCACATATGTCAAAACTTCCTCTCTCCACCCGCTCTTCCCACACGAACCCACAGTTTTCCTGTGCAATCATCTTGTCCCAAGAGAGCTATCAGATCCTGAGAGACATTGCAGGCTTCACAAATCACCTGTCACCGTTAGTGCCTTCTACTGAACAAGGCCAGCTTGGGTGGCAGATAGCCTTGTAAAATATGCTTCCCAAAGGCAAGGTGTGACGTAGACTGTGTGCTAGGGGCCAAGAGTCAGTGAGAACTCCAGTGCTCTCTCTCCTTGAGGAGAGGTTCAAAATCAGCATGCAGGTGTACACACAGGCAAACATGCACACCAACACAGAAATGCAAGTAAACATATATTTGTGTGTAAACACATACACACTTGAAAGCACATGTGCAAGGGTGTAGAATGCATGTGTGCTCGTGTAAAGATATAGAAAGCACATGTGAGTGCCTGCAAACATGTGTAAACACACATAAATACAGATGTAAAGATATACACATACACACATGTCAACATAGGTGCATGTATGTGAAACCACATATAAACCTATGTCCACATATACAAACACACACACATATATGCACGTAAAGGCACTTAAACTGACATTCTAGCAAGCTCTACTCCAAAGGACCTTAGTAAACGAAAGATGTTTCATCAGATATAATTTGCTTGTAAGTGTAAAAGACAATATGGGCAAGAGGAAGAACAATGAGTTTGCCTATGTTTTAAAACAGAGCTCTGCCTCAGTGGGAAACAGGATGATGTAACCTGGAAAGTGCGCCAATAACACATTCATCAACTCAAGTTTATTTCATGAGGAAAGTCTTTTAAACTTAAAAAGAATTTGATCAAAGACATTATATGCATGTATGAAATTCTCAAACAATAAACAAAGAAAAATGTTCTTTGAAAGAAAAAAAAGACCCATTTTTCTTTTGTTTTCAAAATACCTTAAAAAATACTTGAAATAATCTAAATGTCTGATCAACTGAAGTCCCTGGGAATTTTTGAATTGTAAGCATTGAAAAATGTCTGCTCGTCAGAGTCCTTATGGTTTCTGAAATCATAGTTTCCTTCTTGGACCAATAGCGGGTGAGGATGTGATGTGACCCCACTGTCCACTGTCAGAACTCAGCCCCAGCAGGCGTAGTTGACCCCAGTAGTGGGTGGGGGTGTGATGTGACCCCACTGTCCACTGTCAGAACTCAGTCCCAGCAGGCGTAGTTGGCCCCAGTAGTGGGTAGGGGTGTGATGTGACCCCACTGTCCACTGTCAGAGCTCATTCCCAGCAGGCGTAGTTGACCCCAGTAGCGGGTGGGGGTGTGATGTGACCCCACTGTCCGCCGTCAGAGCTCAGCCCCAGCTGGTGTAGCTTCAGTTCAACTGAAGGCTCCAAAGATTACTCTTCTCCTAGTGTTCCAAGTGGTATACACATGTGCACATATGCACACACAGGGGTAACAGTTTATAGTTCTCACATCATTTAAAAAAGGCTCGGGGCCTGGGAAAATGGATGCAGGTAAGGTGCTTCTCATACAAGCTCAAGGACCTGACTTTGATTCCCAGTACCCACATAAAAAAGAAAAAATTAAACCCAGGTATGGCAGCCTTCTGGGGAGGCAAAATTAGGAGGGTTCTGGCTCGTCAGCCTAGTTGAACTGGTGAACTCTAAGTTCAAGAAGGGATCCTTGCTTATTTAAAAAAAAAATAATGATGATGATAAAGTGATTGAGGAAGACGCCTGAAGACAATTTCTTTCACCTCCACATTCATGCACGTACGGCGTGTGCACACACACACACAACACATAGACAACACACACAGCACACACAACACACACGCACATATGCCACAAACATACATAACACACATGTACATACACACAACGCACACGCACACATACAACATACACCCAAACACACAGTAAGTCAGGCCCATTGACTTCTACTGAGATACACTATACACTACAGGTCAGGAATGCCAATGCTTTTACTAGCACTAAGGAAATTTAAATGTTTCAACTTGTTTCTAAAGTGATCTGTCTAGTCATCAGAAGTGGACTCGGCTGACCTATGTGAGGGCCCCTCTCTGTTTCAGGGGTTACAGAAGTCGGGGCTGGGCACCAGTCTGTGTGTGATATTTTCTATGACAAAGGGCAGAAGAAAGCTGCCGTTCTGAAGCAAGTTAGTTCTACTCCAGGACTACGGGTGACATTCTGAAGGACAGGAGTAGAAACCCTGCTGTTATGCCAACCTCACCACTTCAATCCTCAGGAGCCACGGCCCTGCCTCGCGTTGACTTCACAATGTGTCAACGAATCTTAGGTTTTATTCCACATGACAGGTGCTCTGTAAAAACGGCATAATGATAAAATGAATAATTTACAACACTGAAAATGGGAACTTGGAGAAAACACTAAAGAATTTCCATCTGGCGAAGAGGAAGAGCTGATGGCTGAGGGGGTAATTTATAGCTAAAAAAAATGGAAAGTTTAATAGTAATGGAACGTGAATGTATGTGCGGTGGTGTTTTGAAAAAGAAGAAAATAATTCCTCTTTTCCTAAGATATATATACTGTATAGTAATCATATGGCTAAGTGCTTTGGGTGTGGGGGATTTCTTCATCAGTGTGCATAGAGGTTTGGACTGAGATCTTCTCATTTTTCAGAAATTAGAGGCTAATTCTTAAACCTTGCAATATATGGTGCAGTGTAGCAGACACATGCTAGCCCACTGATCTCAGAGAAGAGCAGGAAAAGAGAAAGGAGAGCAGGTGCCTTGCCAACGCTAATGGAAACAAGTCTTTACAGCAAGCCCATGAACTGCGGGGCTATTTCTTTTATATTGTTGTTTGGTTACATGGAGATTCCTTCATCAATACCAACTGGCTTTTTCAAAACAAGTTTTAAAAAACATACTGAAACTGTCAAGCAAATTATCGAATGACTACAATCTCCGCATCCTAGAGGCTAAAGCAGGAGGATTGTGAGCTCAAAGTCAACTTGGACAACCTGGAAAGTTGAAGAGGAGGAAGAGGAGGAGGAGAAATCTAGTTATATGAGAATTGTCTCCCAAGAAACTATGTTTTCAAGGAAAATCATTTAGTTAAATTAATGTAAGGCTGGTCGGTGGTGGCACACGCCTTTAATCCCAGCACTTGGGAGGCAGAGGCAGGCAAATCCCTGTGAGTTCAAGGCCAGCCTGGTCTACAAAAGCTAGTTCCAGGACAGGCTCCAAAGCTATAGAGAAACCTTGTCTCAAAAAATCAAAAAAAAAATAATATAAGGCATTTATGATAGGATTCCACTGTGTTTTTGGTCTCATTTTATATGATTCCTTATACAAGGGGTGCCTGTATTTGCTACAAATGCTTTTAACAGTAGAATAAGTATATAAAGCCTTTGATGTCAAATTCAATACATAAAAAAATTCCTCTTCCATATTTCACTTGCCCCCACTCCCTCTTCAGAGAACTCATGAGAATTAATGACTAATATAAACAAATGCCAGGGAACAAAGGGCCCATGGAAAAACCTGTGACATTATCATGAGGGGCTCGTGATACCTACAGGGGCTTGTGAAATGCTCCTCATGGGACAGTCAAGTGTAGTAACCGTTCCTAGATGTCTGCTGTCACTCATTCTGTGGTCATCACTTACTCTGTGGCCACTGGAAGTCTCCATTTAAAACCGGATCCTAAGCAGCAACTTAAAAATGTTCATCTATCCTCAAGCTTTCCGGAAAACCAAGAACCAAAACTCATTGGGCATCTTCCAAAGTCTCTGAAAGAGCCATAAATTCTCAGAGGCACCAACAGGGAGAGCTGAAGGTTTATAATCCCATCGAACATGCTGGTCTTTATTTTTCTATTTTAAACAAATGCTCACTGCCTGTCTCTGGGCTCACATTCAGAAGAATGACTTGCCTGCTGTTTTTTGCAGCTTTGGGGACTGGGGGTGGGGTAGGATTTACTGACACAAAGGGAAGCAGGTATAGCGAAAGAACTGGCACAGGAAGCACTTGGTCTGTGCTTTCCGCAGCTTTAAAGGTGACAGGGACATCAATAGCCGGTTATCTCTGCTGAGCCATCAGTGATGCTGCTAAGAGGAAAAGGGCCAACTACCACCAGAGCCACTTGGAACATCAGCCAGAGACCTGCAAAGGATCTGAAGGAGCCAGGGATGGTGGGACCAGTAGCTAAATAAATGTCAAGCTGCTTTATATACAGGAGAGTCCGCCAACTAAAGACGGGAGAATGGGTGGCATAAGGGCACCGTCTTTAAAAACCACACCATTCTCCTCTGGTGAAAAATAATAACCAACAGAGCAAATCCTTTAGGGGTACATCGGAGGAGGGTGAGGCTTTGCACATGCTGGGGAGCAGAAGGGCACACTACATGAGTGTACCCAGGATGTCAATGCAATTCAAAAGGTTTCTTGAAATCCCCGGTTTTATCTTACAGTCCTCAAGGAACCCTTCTTCATTCTGGGGTGAGGGCAAAATACGCTGTCTCAGTGTTTTTTTGGACACCGATGTGGTTCAAATGGGCATCTGTCGCCTACGCTGGAAGCCTGGGCCAGAGGAATACACTGGCAATCACCAGAGGTCTCCTTACCAGAAATCTCCTTATATAAGCCCCATTCATAAGTTCTCAAGCTAAAGACCACAATTAAGACTACGTAAAAGTTTGTCTTTAACACATAAAGAAGCTTTCCATTAGGCAATAGAGCGATGAATTCATTTTCCTCATCTCTAATTACATACATGATCATGTGGCTATTTGTATGTACACACATGCTCACACGCTCTGAAAGCAGCATCATGTACACAGAAAACAGCCTGAATTTTGAGTCATGCAAACATGAACAGTGCCCTGTGCGTGACCTCTGTGCTTGTGAGAGATGCTGAGGTCCAAAGTCCCGCCTTCCAGCCAGCTCAAGGATGTCTTGGAAACACTAAGCCCTAAGCATTCCCATCTTGCTCTGGAGAGCTGTATGTGTGTCCTCTGAAACCGGCTCAGTGTTTTCATTTCAAAGTGTCCCTGTATAACCTTCCTAATACAGACTCCATCACGGACAAAGTTCAGGGCTAGCTTCCTTCATCAGAAAGAGTCTCAGAAATGACAACTGTCTCCATCAGTCATTTAGGAAAACTCGGGTTGTTTTCTTTTCTTTTCTTTTCTTTTTTTTTAACTGTACAGAGCTAACCTAAATCTAGACCAGCACATGAGTCTGGAACTGTGATCTTTTTATGGGTAAACACAAGTGGAAGGATTTGGAAAATTCATAGCCACCCTTGGGACAGACCTCATAGATGCTGCAATAATGACAGAGATCAAAAGAAGAGGGGGCTGAGAGCCCAGGTTTTACATTCGAACAGACTTGAATTCTAATCCTAGCTCTTCGTCCACTCCCTGTGCAGTTAATGATAGTCTCATAAACCAAAGATGCTCTCTTGCACAAGGGTCTGTCATGTTTCCAAGAGCCAGTTTAAAAGATTCAGCTTCCTTCCCCACCCCTAGCTCTTTCCTGGCAAAGAGCTGAGGGAGCTGGGCCAGGCTCCAGGGAAGGGCAGAGCCCTGCTCTGTTTCCCATCACCTGCTGAAGAACTTTGTCCCTCCTCCTTGCCCTCTGTCCTCCATCCTCACCACACACCCTTTCCCCCATTCCTCTCTACTTTCATGCGCACCTGAGAAGCACAAACTGCGATAATGAAATGTGAAAAATATTAAGTCCTGAGCATTTGAGGAAATTAGCATTAATTTCCTAAGCAGTAGTGCTTAGGGCCTGCAATTGTCCTTCAGTGTCTTCATAATCTCTACAGATGCCATAGAGGAGTAAGGCCTGGGCTTCGCAAACAGACATGACCGCTCTCCTCTTAGCGCCTCCTCTCACTACTAGTATATTCATGGGAAAATATCCAAAAGCCTGAGATTCCGCTCTCCTTCGCTGTGAGAGCAAGGAACTAGATGAGATCATTTGCATATGGCACTCAGTATCTACAGGTAAAGTGTATCTATGAACTCACAATTAAAAACCCATTTCCCTCCTCATAGCCTCCTGAACACTGATTGCTTTTCATTGACCGCTAGAGTCCACGTTACAATTTGTGATAGAATATGAAGCAAGAAAACTCTCTCTGCTGTTCGTGTGTGTTTATAGTCCTCTTTAGCAATGTAGTGCTGAAAGCCACCCTTGGAAGATAAACACTGGGAAGAGGTGGGGTGGGTAAATACATCCTAATTTCAAACTTTGGCAGATGAACTATATCGCAGCCTTTCCACAGGTTTATATGAAAAGGCTTCAGAGTCGGCCCTTCATCCACATTTGTTCACTTCTACTGTTCCTGGGTTCCTACCCAGCTCCGACTTACAAATTTAGAAACAAAATTGGGAGGCAATGTAGAGCCAGTGTGGGAATCAGAGAACTAGGACTATGTGTGAGGCTTCCAGGAGACATTCGAATCCTGGGGGGAGGGAAGAATTAAATGACAAAGGGAGCCACCAGGTCCGAGGCTGCATAAATGTCTGCACAGTGCTGAAACCGTGCACAGCTTCTCTCAGAGTAGACGCCTGTGTGAGGTGGGCTCTAAGACCGTCAACAAGTGTCCTGCACCACGCACTTGTAGGTTCAGGCCAGAAGCAGCACCTCCAATGAAGGGCCTCCACCCTTCCAAAGTGTGTTTCACAAAATTGGGAGTTTAAGCCTCTGCCCTTGCCTTCTCTTTCTCATTCTTGTAGCCCTAGAAACTAGTATGCTCCCGTGAGTGATTTGTTTGTTTGTTTAATGAAGAAAGAAATCAAGAAACAATCAGCTTAAAGGAAGAAATGATGAAATGTTTCATTGTAAATGTCTTGGACACGTTTGTATAAGCAAATGTAAACTGCGCTTCTGGCTCAGGGAAGCAAGTGGTCTCATTTCTCTTCTATGAATGCCTACAGACGCCTTACCTCCAGGGCTTCTAGTAGGACCTCCATGTTTTGCCTTCTTCTTGCCTGTTTCTTCTGGGGGAAATAAGTTAGAGTCCGTACAAAGCATCTCTTCTTAGTCTCCAATAAAGGATGATTTTAATAAATAGTGATGCATCTTCAGCTGAGTATGTCAGTACTGAGCAGTGCATCTCGGTGCACACATGGCTTCTTTCATGGGTCAGCAATTACACAGATTCAAATATGGGCAAACTTGGATAACTTAAGTCAAGATAGATGTGATTAAATAATATGACAGGTTTATAAAGCCGAGGAAACAATACTTGTTTGGGACTCCATTGGCTTACATGCCTTCCCTCTGAGTCAGACGTCCCTGAATGTCAGTGTTATGGGAAAAGAATCTGTCCCTCCCATCCACACCAGCACCGGACTTATTACTTCACTTTCTAAGGTAATCAAAAGGGAATTCCACATTTGTTATTTTGAGATTTCAAAGACGTAAAAGGGAAGAGAGTCTGGCTCTTGACATAACAATGTGTTTTCTTCTTCAGTGATAAACTCAATACTGGCCTCTAGTTCCCAACATCATCCTCTCCCCTCCCTCCATCTGAGAAGCATGTGCTGTTGTGTACTGGAGCCACAGAGGAACATGGCAGACACAATCCCTGTGTCATGGCCAGCTACAGGCAAAGTTCTACCTGCAGGTGAAGCCTGACTTGCTGCTCCCGTGACATGGTCTAGGCCTGCCTTGTTGAGCTGGTTCCATTCTCGGGTTCCTTTGTGCAGCTCCATGATATCTGCCAGCTCCCAAGGCTACCTCCTTCCTCACTTCCAATCAGAAGAGGACCTATTATGTATTGCCTCTTAACCAATCCATGTGACCAGGGCCATAGGAGATATGGTGAGTCTAAGCCAACCCCAGTTCACCTTTGCAGCCAGTAAGGGCCCAGTGAACGAGGCTGAGAGCCTTTGCGCTTTCAGGAAGGAAAAGAGAGTACAAAAGAGCGAGATGTGGCCACAGAGGTCCCGGTTCTATTCTTTTTTTTTTTTTAATTTCTGTGTGGGGTGAGAAGTGGAATGCACACAAACATGTATGTGGAGGTCCAAGTCTCATATCAGAAAATATCCTCCATTTCTACCTTATTTGTTGAGGAGGGGCCTCTCAACCGAACCTAGAGCCTGGCAACAATGGCTACCACTTCCCAAGACTCCTTTCTCTGCCCTCTGAGGTGTCAATTACAGGCAGGCCACCTCACCCACCCAGCATGTCTGCATGTTTCTGGGGATCTGAACTCTGATCTTCAGGTTTGCTCAAGCACTTTCACCACGGAGCCAGCAGCCAACCCAAACATCCCTGGTTTTACAGGGACAATAGCTTCCCAAAAGTGGCCAAGATGATGGGAATTCGCCAAACCCACACATGCTCATTTAATTTCGGTGAAGTGAGACTGCCAAGTGTGGCGCCCTGGGACTCCTCCCACAGCAACAGGATGGAGACCGCCAGTCCCGGAAAGAGCTACCACTGAGCAAGCGCCATGTGGCGCCCTGGGACTCCTCCCACAGCAACAGGATGGAGACCAGGAGTCCCATAAAGAGCTAAGTGCCGTACACTCAAAGCTGCTGGCCTGGGGCAGAGATTTAGAGGTGAAATCTTCCGCGTCCAATTAGCCTGCCCTTTGATTCATGCCATACTCAAGAATTCATCTTTATTTATAAGGCTCAGGGTTTCAGATATATTTGACAAGAACCTCTGAAAGTTCAAGTGTTGACAAGGATGGCAGTTTCCTCAATTTGTCACAATTTAATTGTGCCCATGTAGAACTGGCTAAAGAAAATGGCAATTGCTCAGCTCCATTCGGGCTTTGTGTAGGCAGGAATATACTCCCGCCACCGTGTAAAGCTGATTAGAGAAAATTGCCAAGAGCTGCATCCCAACTTCATGCTAATAGAAATAGTCTTTCCCGTCTTGTTTCCTACCTTGATTTAACGCTGGATTTAACTTGAATCTCACATTTAATACCCTCTCACCCACCCAGCTATTGCTCTAACACTGCGGTTCTCAACCTTGGCCACACGATGGACTTACCTGGGAAGCTTGAGCAAACAGCAAGGCCTGGGTCTAATGGATTTGTTTGTAATGGGTGCAGCCGAGGCCAAGGACTGTTGCTCTCAGTGGACCCTTATGGGAAATGGAGATGTGTCTCCCAGCAAACCTACCCCGCTTGGCACAGGCAACTAATTTTGACAGTGGAAGTCTTCTTACCCTCACAGCAAATGAGGTGGGGCACGGAGAAGTGCACAAAAGCAAGCTACCTGTATGTGCTTTTGCCCCCACAGTAGACACAGCTTCCACCTCTCCATGGTTACCGCTGGGCTCGTGATACCTCATATTTTATTGCAATAAACTAGCAGCACACACACAAACTCAGCTTCATCCTCTACACTCCAGCCACACCGGCCCTTCCGGATCTCCACATCTTTCCTGTTTCCAGGACTCTCTGCAGCTCCCTCTGCCTGGAATGTGGGCCATGTACCCTTGACCTCTTCCCATCAAGTACACACATGCTTTTTGACTTACAAGCTTTCTTCATTGCTCAAGGATCGGCTTAAATGTCGCTTCCTTAAAGACTTTGTCCCTGATGCCTAGTGCAAAGTTATCCGGGCTACACTCCCTCCGCCATCTGTGTTCCTAGTGAGAGTTTATTTGTGTTGTATCGGGCCCCTCCCTTTAAGCTAAAAGAACCCTGAAGATAATGATGCTGGTTTTGCTCATTTCTACATGCCCTAGAACCCGTCCTTCCCTGACTCATAGCATATGCTCAATAATTAGTGTGCATGAACTAAATATGTTCTGTTTGCTTACTCGGAGGGACATGGTAAAATCCGAAGGTTGTACAAACTCAAGACAATGTTTATAACAATGTCTGCTATAAGATGTAAGTGGTCTGTTTAGGAAGTCCTTAGAAAAGAGCTGGTCTGGGTCCTAGGAATGGTTACATTTTTCTTGGCTATCCAGCTGGCATTTGCTCCATATTTCATTAATCATGAGACTTTGATTTTGTAATGACTCGAAAATTACTCACCAATTATGTTTCTCACTTTTCTCTGGATGGTGATGCCCAGAGCCAGGCATATAGAACTTTCCCAGCCCAGCACCAGGGCATCAGGAGAGAGTCTGTATCCTCACCTCGCTCAAGTGTCCCCTAATCGGCCCTTCCTTTACTTCCCCTATGCTCCTTATTGGTAATTCTAATATATCTTAAAGATAATTTCATTTACTATCTGGAGCTATATAAGACCTGGAAAATAATTAAACAATAAAAAGCTACTTATTCCACTGGGGGGGGGGTAGTGGCACACACCTTTAATCCCAGCAGTTGGGAATCAGAGGCAGGTGAATCTCTGAGTTTGAGGCCAGCCTGGTCTTCAAAATGAGTTCCAGGACAGCCAGGGCTACTTAGAAAAACCCTGTCTCAAAAAGTCAAAAAAAAAAAAAGGAGGGGGCAACTTATTCAGGCAGCCAGGTGGTTTGTCAGTTAAGGCACTTACATGGTGGAAGGAGAGAGCTGACTCCCGCAAATTGTCCTCAGACCCCATATTCCAGTCATGGCAGGCACATGTTCAAATACAAATACTCAATGCACACAATTAATTAATTAGGTAGGTAGTTAAATACTAGCTTATTCAAGGAAAAGAGAAACTATCTACCTGGCAGGTCGTATGTTCAAGATTCTATGAAAAGCACTTCTTTCTCCTACTTGAGAGTAAACGCAGATTCAAACAGAGAAAGGTTGGAGGGAGCCCTGGCACCCAGCAGTGAGTGTCCAGATCCATTCATGACAGGCAGCACTGTCCAGCAGAGGCCCCGTGTGTAATTGGGGGGGGAGGGCTAGAGGGCTGTGGTTAGTAGTGAGCTACAGGAAGCTCTGCAGACAGAGCCCCCAAGGGAAAGGAGAGGTGCGGAACAGCCCAACTGTGCTGAGCACCACAGCTGCATCTAAGTCACCCGGCAGAGCTTTTCTCTCAACTCCCCTGGAGGCAGTTGGGCCAAGGGTCTTAACACTCAGCCATTTCCTTCACAAGGATGCCTAAGTCAAGAGAAAAAAATGTCTTCCCCCTAAAACATAACTGACTAAATGACAGTTTCCTTCTCTAGGAAACGTTCAGACACCAACTCACTGCAGCTAGCCAGCATTCCAACACAAACTCACTCTATCAGTTGTTAATGAGCCCAAACTGTGCCTCAATAGGCTAAAAGCAAAGGGCCAGCAAACAGCATTCCTATAGACTCCAGAGAAGCTCCATCTGGCCTTTCCTAGAAGCTGCCTGCACACCTTGGCTCATGGCTTCCTTTGTAGCATCCCAACCTCTGCTCCTGATCTTATATCTCCTTGAACACAGACTCTCCTACATCCATCTTTCCCTTGTAAGGATGCTTCTGGTCATCTGGAGCCCACCTGGGAACCCAGAATAATTGCCTTAACTCAAAGGCATTCATTCAATCACACCTGTCGAGTCCATTTCGTGGAATTAGGGCGTGGAGGTCTTTGGGCACCATTATCTTAACTTCTAAGTTAGTAATCACCTGTGAATATCCTGGGCTATGAATTTGAGATGCGGTTAAAATCAACATAAAGAACCATCCAGCACTACCATTCATCCCTTCATTTCATGAAGTTGAATCATTGATGCATTCAAACAGTTCAGCCTGAAGATGTGATATAAAATATCCTACCTGGATCATTGGCTCAGACACACTCCAACTCAGACAACGATGGAGTGTTTGACTAACTCCCATCACTGGCTACAGAGGCTGCTCTGGAAAATTAGACCAGGAATATTTCCAAACACTGATTTCAATAGTAGAAAAATAAATTTAAAAAAAATCACCATTGATTCCTGTTTAACTGTTTGCCAAGAGCCCAGCGGTTAGGGTGGCCACTTTGCTGTTCCTCCTGCCTGGAATTCATACCTCTATGTTGCCCCTTAAGCCCTCCCTTCCCTCCTCCTTCCATTCCTCATCATTCCCCATCCTTTGCAGGAGATGTGAAGATGAGGTTAGAACAGGGACATGATGTGGATGAGTATCACCGAAGTCAAGAACTTCTCCATAGCTAGCTAAGAACAGATCTGGCTTAGTGTACAGGCATTTTTTTTCTAGCTTTGGTACTAGCTCTCGATTTTTCAATGTCTTATCCAGTCCTTATGACTTTTCTTTTATTTTCATATAAAAATCTATCAGGGCCAGGCCTTGATCATTCTCAGTGTGAATGTCCTTCAGAGGCTGAATCTATGTCCATCAATGGGTCACTTTATAAACACGTGTTCTTTATCAGTCCTGAGCTTTGTACTGTCGTTCACACATAGGCACCAATTCATAATCCTCTCATCTGCTGGAAGTTCACCTCCCTGAATATCCCAAGGGCAGGCAGGTTTGGATAATATTGTAAGCCCTTTCTTCAGTATTTTGCTTTGCCCTTCTTTCCTCTTCCATGCACCCTCCGCGTTCTTCCAGCCATTTCTATTTTTAGGTGGGTCAGCACCGCTGATGTGTAAGGCTGCTCTCTTCTCGATGCTTGTGATATCCCACTGGGAAAACAGGCAGCTGGAAACATTCTACTTCCTGGTTAGCTGGGACATCTGATCAGACACCACAGAGGAATAGAGAACCTGTTGCTGACAGCTGAGGTGTCAACCAACGGGACAGCTTTAAAAAACTAATTGACCCAGTTTGAATTTGTCTCGAAAGGTATAGGCAGCGGTCCTTTGCATTCTATACTTGACTTGCTTTTGCTTGTTTAGGATCTGGGACGGAATGAACCAGCCTTCCACTGTTTATTTTTCTCTCTGCCATTTGGCTGGAGTCAGATTTGGAAGCAGAGCCATTGTAATTCTAGCACCATTCTGCTTTGGTGCTCCAGGCACGGTAGTTAGATCACAGGTGCTCCCAGCCCCTTGCAGACACTGGGGTTAAGAGCTTGGGCTGTGCCCCAGGCCCCGGGGTTGACAACGTCACTGGCTGCCTTATGTCCTGCGAGGCTGCATCAGCGCGGTCCCGCTGACAGCGCTGGCAGCCGACCAAACAGTCCATCGCTGTCTGTCTTGGAGTGTGCCCAACGCCATGCTCAATGGCCTTCCTTGTTTTCTAGAATTGATCAGTTCCAATTCAACAACTGTGTCTCCTGGCATCCACACCAGAAACTATCACAAGCACCTTCTGCTGCAATTTCCTGCACACTGGGAAAGCTGCACGATTTGACACATTCCCCTCCCACCCACCAGACGCTCCTAAGATCCCTAACAGAGCTCCACCCATTGGCTGCAGCTCTCCTTGAAACAGATGCTCTCTTGAAGGCTGCGGGGACATTTAATCCAGTCATTCATCTAATACATGCCCACTACTTAAAATTGCATCACTAGCAAAGCCTTCTGGGTTTGTCTTTGCCTGAAAGGAGTGCACAGTCCAGCCAGCTATTAACCATAGCTATAACGCCTGTGGGGGGGGGGGGAATAGGGAAACAGAATAGACTTTGAAAAGAGATAAAGAGATAGATAGTACCGATTACCAGACCGCAGCAGAGGAAACAAACTGAGCGGAGCTCACCCATGGAAGATAAGCACTGTGACATAAGCATTTGCCCCCATAATGCCATATCCATAGAGGCTGTCACAAAGAACAAATGGACACAGAGCTACAGTAAGGGTTTCCATGGGTCCAGAAGCACATTTTTTTTAAAAAGTGGGTTACAGAACTTCAAAGAAAAGCATAAGTTCTCACATAGAATAAACCACACCAGGTGTTTATGATCAACCAAGCTATTGGTACAATCTACTGAAACACTGAAGTAAGTAAGAAAGCTGCCCTTCCCATGGTGTCTACCATTGCCTCTCCTTCATTAGGGCTCTCAGATTTCAAGAGTCACATCCGAATGATGGTCCAAAGGGCAGAGACATTCCAAACCCCAAGATGACTTGTTTAGACTTTCATCTTCATCCTTTTTTGGCCAGAGTCCTCTCACATCTCAAATCATCACTGGGGACATGGAAGGAAAAAAAAAAAAACCTGGGGAGCTTCCCCAAGCACAAGCACAGAGCCCTGCAACTCTCTACAGGCCTGGGGCTAGGATTTTGTCCCAACCTCCCTAACTCCTGGTATCCGAAGACTGGGAATGGGCAGGTATGAGCTAGCAGCCCAGACCCAGTCTCCCTTCTGCATGGCCTCCGTGGAACACACAGCTCCCTCTCACAATGGATCACCTGTCAATCACCTGAGGCTCTCCAAGGGGCAATATGGAGGAGCATGAGAGAAGGATAGAGCACATGATCTGCAGAAGGGGGCCTTCTAGAAACTTAAACTGTTTGGACTCCAAAAGAGAAACATGGTATCAGTACAATGAGAGGATTTAAAAAATGACCGGTTGGCCTGGGGGCAAGGAGTGCATGCCTGTGTTATAAATATGGCAGGGATGCAAGAAGGGCTACAAAATTAAGGAGTTTATCTTCTTTCCTCTCTGTGTCCTGCAGAGGAAAGAAAATACTCTCAGCCGTCAGGGCTTCCCTCACTGGCTCTGCTGCTCTCCTTCTGTGATGCCTAGCAGGGTATCCTGTGTTGCCGAGAAATAGCCTTAGATAGAACTGCATGTTTAGCTTCAGGTGGTATGGGGAAAAACAATTTTAAAAAAATCTGGACAAGGACATAAAAGTGGTGTTTCCCTAATACAAACTCTTAGAATATAGCTAATAATAAAGTTACAAGGGCTGATGACCTCCCATGTATTTGTCACAGAAAGCATCTGAAAACGCTTAGCTCCAATTTTCACATGTATGTCTAGATATGTAGATATAGACACACGATTGTCACATATGTGTCTAGATATGTAGATATATACACATGGTTATCACATGTATGTCTAGATATATAGATGTATACACACAATTGTCACATGTATGTCTAGATATATAGATAAATACACACAATTATCATATGTATGTCTAGATATACAGATATATGCATACAACTGTCACATGTCTGTCTAGATATATAGATATATACATACATATATACACACATACAATTGTCACATGTCTAGATATATAGGTATATACATACATATATACACACATACAATTGTCACATGTCTAGGTATATAGATATATATACACATATATATAATGCAACTGTCACATGTCTGTCTAAATATATAGACATATATACACATACATATATATACACACAATAATTACCCATCAAATATTAATCAGCAAATATTTCTATTTCCTCTTATTTCTTTAGCATCTCTAATACACCTTATTTCACATAGAGAATACAGCATGTAGTAGCACTGAGGAATATAGCTACTTAGTATTTATATTTCTTGACATATATTAAGAAGAATACCATAAGGTTCTTTTTTTAAAACCTGAAAAGAACTTTGTATTGGTTATCTGAAAGGAAGCCCTATTCACTTGGGAATATTAGATGATGATAAGTAAAACAAAGAACAAAAAGCACAAGAACATAAATCCCCAAACTCTGATACCAAAGAGGAGGGTGAATACATATAATCTAAAGAATGGCTTCCTGTTCTCCAGATTCTCTTGCAACACTGCAGAGAATAAGGTGGAGAGAAGAGAAACACTGAGTCCTCTCTCACCTGGTTCGTTTCCTTGCCGCTGTGCCCAGATGGTAACGAAGGGCTGTGCTTAGTCCCCTACAGCTCATACACTTATTTCCATTTTTGCATCAGCACACAGAGACCCCAGCATTCTCAAATGCACAAGGTTTCCTGGGTCCCTTCAAAAGCAAGTGCGGGTAGAAATTTGGGCTTGTCGTGGTCCTCTGAGAGAGATAGCTTGCTCTGCAGCCCAGAGCACACCATGGTAGACCTACCCTCAAACACTCCTCGTAAAAATGCAGGGTTCGTCTACAACCTAAAATGAACCCAGGTACACCTAACATGAAAGCTTCAGAGGGAACGCAGAAGGCACACAGTTTGACAAGAGGTGACTTACATGACATGCAAGCCTGACTGTAGGCAGCCATTACAAGAGCAGAATATTCCTGACAATTCCAGAGCACTCAGCTGTTTTAAGACCCTTTCACATGCCCACAATAGCAAGCATGAAAAAGTAAGAGCGCTGCATGCAAATTCTCCACTGCACTGAGGCATCTGCTTCTCTAAGCGTAATGTCCTCAGTCGCTCACCACGCTCGTCGCTGCTCTTACCAGGTTCCTTTCTGAGGGCACTCTGCAGCTGATGAGAACCTGGTCTTTGACTGTTGACCACTGTAGCCCCCTTCCAGCCATTTGCTGCTATTAACACAATGGTGATGGATATTCTTATGTATACATTATTATGCACTTGTGTGCTTATTCCTTGAAACACATTCCTGAAAAGAGTATTGAGCAAGAAGGGGGGGATTAGATTGCATGCTCAGGCTTTTTCATCTCTCGCCAAACAGCTTTCCAGAAAATCCTGAGCAAATTTACATTTTCTTCAGCAGCGTGTGAGCACCCACATATTTAAGCACTTGCAAGCACTAGCGTTCTCTCTAGCACAAGAGTATGCGTATGTGTGTGTCTGTGTGTCTGTGTGTGTCGCTAGGGATGGTACCCAGGGCCTCAACATGCTAGGCCTACAAAAGCCCACTATCACTGAACTCTGCCAGGCTGGCCTTGAACTTAGAAACCTTCTGGTGCAGTGTCCTGAGTAACTGAAATTACAGACATCTACTACTCAGTCTGCCGTTACCATTTTATTGATCATTGCCAATTCATGGGTCAAAAAGTGTATCTTTAATTTGAAATTTTTGACATGAATATTCATTATTCCTTTGTATTTTTGTCAAATATCTACGTTCTTATTTCCTTTAGCGGTCATTATTATTGATTAGAAAACATGGTTTGGGACCTAGAAAGATGGCTCAGCAGTTAAGGGCACTTGCTGCTCTTGCAGAGGACCTGGGTTCAGTTCCAAGCACCCACAAGGGGGCTCACAACCATTTGTAATTCCAGTTTCTGGGGATCCTATGCTCTTTTCTAGCCTCCATGGATAACACACACACAGTGCACATATATACATGCAGGTAAAACACTCATACACATAAAATAAAAATAAATATTTTGAAGCATGCTTGGGGCTAGAAATTTCTCAGTGATTAGGAGAGCTTGCTGCTCAGTCATGAGGACTGGAGTATCTCAGCGTCTACAACTGGAACACCAGCTCCAAGAGACCCAATGGCCTCTTCTGAACCCCTCAAGATCACACACACACACATACAAACATGCACACATGCAAATAAAATGTTTATAAGAAGAAAGTGTGCTCATATACAAAAAAAAGAAGGCTTTTTTTACATTAAGAGCATTCGGCAAAGCCTGTACTTTTCATTTTTCAATCAAATCTATCAGTCATTTCCTTATGGGTTTCTTCCTTCGCTTTTATAATTTTAAAGTTCTTTTTATTTCTAAATGGTAATCAACTATCTAAACTCAGTATTTGAACAGTTCACCTTTTCCTACTGATTTAAAATGTCATTTATTAAAGACTGAAACTTTATATATTAACACTGAGTCTGACATTTTTATTCTGCCTTATTAATCCTTGCACTGGAATAACTCTTCTTTGGGAGAATTTTACATATACACTAACAGGCATCTCATAATATATATTTTTTTCATTATTAGCTGTTGTCTCTAAGTTAGGTTTTCATACCCAGTATAGTCATATAGTTGCTTATCATATCCACAACTCAAAAATTCTTGAAGTCACTTTAAACAGATTAAATTGGGGAGCTCGGAAGCCTTCCCAGTGTGGAAATTCTTACCCAGAACATGGGCTATCTCGGAATTTCTCTCCCTTTAGGGATGTCAACGAGTTTTTCACCATGAACATCTTCCACACTACAGGACACTTTATAATTGTGTGTGTGAGTGTGTGTGTGTGTGTGTGTGTGTGTGTGTGTGTTGTTCTAACCACTACCCGACAGAATTTTTGTGAGCCTAGTAATTCTTACAAAGCTCTTCAAAGGAACATGCTAGCACCCCAACAGCACCACCAAGGCACCTGAACGTCCTGGGTGCTGCTGCTTGACGAAGACAGAAGGCTGTTCCCTAGAGGCTGCTGTTTCTGCATTGTGTGCTGGTCAGGATAGAAAGACACGGGGCCATGGAACACCTTACGCATCTTAAGGTTTCCTTGCATGGGCTTCGACTAGCCTTCTGACCACCTGCCAAGTGGACAGGGTACTAGAGTATTCAAGTTATTATGATACTACTCCTAATGATAAGGGAACTGGGGTCAGAGCGGAATCACTTCCCAAGGGACCTGGATAATGATGCAGACTTACCTCCTCAGAATGTTCTAAAAACCAAGGGAATCTGTGCTTTTAACTACTCCCCCTGGTGACTGCTACAAAAAAAAATAGATCATGGAATCAAAATCAAGGCTCAACTGGAAAGTGCAGACCTAGAGAGCAAGTGTTTTCTCCATTGTGTTTCAATGACAACTTAATTATAATGAGTTTCCGGCACTTTATCACTCTGACTAAAAAGGCAAGTGGGTCTTTCTAAAGAGCTTTTCTGTGCAGGGGACCTTACAGTAAGTATACTCTGGTTTGTGGGCCCCGGCCCCCATGTAAAGATTTCACCTGTAAACTGGTCACTTCTTTCTAAAATCGTAGGTGACAAGTCTCCTGTATTTTGTGGCTAAAGTCAGACTTATCTGGCTATATGGGAACCTCAGAACACACGGTCAGTGGTCCTGTCCCTACTGACAGAGAGGTATCTGCCACTATTGATTATCCAATTGGGGGACCACCATGGGCACAGATGCCACCCAGAGCGGTCAGGTTTCCATGGCATCCCTCACAACAGGTGGACCAGTCGCAGTGCGGGACATCAGACTAGTGACCCCATCCTGCCATTCAGTGTCCAGCAAAGTTCAGGGTGACCTTTTGGGAAATACCAAAGATGCCTCAGAGAAAAACTTCACTTTGGTTGGAGTTTAATGTACATTTCAGCCACTCAGGCAATATGAAAGTAGCAACATACCCAAGCTTTGCTGGCATCTGGACATGAGAATAAGTAATATCTGGCCAGGGCTGAGAAGATGGCTCCATCAATAAAGTGTCTCCCTAAGTTGGACACCCAGAAACTCCCTTAAAAAGCTGGACATGTTGGTGTATGTTTATAACCCAAACGCTGGGGAGACGGAGCCAGGCAAATCCCTAAAGCTCCTTAACCAATCTGCCAAGCCTATACAGTGATATCCAAGCCAGTGAGAGACACCCTCTCAGAAAAAGAAGCAGATGGACACTTCTTAAGGAACAGTATTTGCTGTTTCCTCTGGCCTCCATGCACACACCCAAACACATGAGTGCACCAGCACAGATGTAAAAACACACAGAGACCAAAAAAAAAAAAAAGAAAGAAAGAAAGGAAGGAAGGAAGGAAGAAAAAAGAAAGAAAAAACTGATTTAATAATGTCAATTCTTTTCTGACCCAAAAGGAAAACAAGCACAGAGAAAGCTTTAGATTCCTGGAGGATAGGAAGGGTTGGTTAGGAAAGCAGATTTTTCCAGGCTAAGTGTGGAGCCAGTATTCCAGAACTTCCTTCCCAGCATCCCAAAGAAAAGGGCTCCAGCAAAGGCATCATGGGTTCAACAGATTGCAAAAGCTTTTGATCAGTTCTGGGCTGGAAAGGAACAAAGGAGAGTGAACCAGGGAGCCAGGCCTGGGGACCAGGATTTTCTAAGCTCTTACAGGGTGTTTGGCTCTCCGTCTACACGTACTCTAGAGGCATCGAGGAAGCATAGAAAGTGGAACTTGGAGACCAGGATACCAATTAGGGGATGGGCCCTGCATGAAGACAGGTGTAAGGATGGTTAATAATAATAATAATAATAACTTTAAGAAGAGAGTCTACAGATATCTAGGGGCCAGAACAGGCAGAGGTGGACTCCAAAAAAAAACACTGAAGAAGGAAGGGTGGGACCAAGCAGGACTGGCATGCCAGGGTGCGGCTGTCTGGCTCTTTCTTTGGCTTGGCCTCATCCCCAGACCTCAGTCAGCTGAGTCTAGAGTTCTTCCCTGTCATCCTCTCCTCCCATCCGTCCCCCTTTTCCTTCTTCATCAAATAAATCCTGACAAGGGGATATTTTTCCTGAGCATCCATCCTACACCCAGAACCATGGTGACAAATCTTTCCAGGAAGCCCCGTTCCCCAAATACTGTTCTATTTGTCTTAGAGTAGACCTTTAAAACGAGGAGGCAGAGCCGGGTGGTGGTGGTGCATGCTTTTAATCCCAGCACTCAGAAGGCAAAGGCAGGCGGATCTCTGTGAGTTCAAAGCCAACCTGGTCTGTACAGCAACTTCCAGAACAGAGAATTCCTGTCTCAAAAGAAGAAAAGAAAAAGAAGAGGGGAGGGGGATGGTGACTTATCTGTACTTCCAGAAGGGGCAGGGAAATTAGGACTGTAAGTCCATCCTTGGCTCTAGAGTGAGTTAAGAGCAGTTTGAACTACGGACACACTGTCTCAATGGATATGGGGGAGGAGAAAAGAGAAGGGAGAGAAAGCCTTCTGCTCAGAATCCCAGGGAATTCTCAGGAAGCCTCTTGGATTTTCCCCCCATGCTGACACATCTTTTAAAGCAGGGACGTCCCCCAGGGACCTTTGTGTCACACATGCGCACAGTCTGATGCTCCAGTAACAAAAGAGACCCTGGCAAGGAAGGAAATGAGCCTCCGAGGCAAACTGGTACGGATGGGCTGATGCTGGCCTGCAGGAAGGGGCCAAGCAGCGCTAAGAGCCAGGCAGACATTGGAAAGATGAGCACACACATGCACACGCACACACACACGTGCACACACGCACAAAGGAATCTGCCTCCACTTATATTTAGGAAGCAGTGTTTGTGCCTAGCTTCATACTAACTAGTTCTAATGGAAATACAGGAAGATTTCATAACTGATGCCCCTGAATTTGCCCCTTAAAAAATGGACACCCATACTTCGGAGGCTTGGGATAGGTGTTGAACATGCTCAAGCAGCTTTCGGAAGGGAAAATGTTGTTTTTGTTTTGGTTTTTGTTTGTTTGTTTGTTTTGTTTTTGAGGCAAGGTCTTGCTGCATTGCGCAGACTAGCCTTGAACTCGTGATGCTCCTGCCTCAGCCTGCCCACTGCCTAGCTCCTCAAAGTGGCCTTTGGACACAAGTTACCATCTTGCTGGCTCACTCACTCCTCAGTTCATCCATCTTTGACATGAACAGAGAGCTGCTGTGTGCTTAACTTTCTTAAAATTCTGTTTCTTGCTGGATCTAAAAGTTAGTGTTTCTCCCTCCAAAACGGCACTCCTATGCTGCTACCCACACCACACAGTCAGGCTTTATCCAGCCACTGAGAGCATACACTAGCGGCATGGCTAGTAGTCGGCTGTACCCCAGAAAACTAAAGGGAAAAGGGGCTCCCCCTAACTGAGCTGATATTTCCACTGTTGGAATCATGGATCTTACCTTGCTCTATCATGCTGAACTTCAGAAGACTACTTTGAGCCACTGAGACAGCTACCACCCAACAAGGAAGAGGTTTTGAACCCTTGCCTCATGCCATCACTCCTGACTGGACTGATGGCCAGGGGACTTATTATGCATTTGCAAATCACACCGCTTTAAGATGTTGAAATGCTGAGGGAAAGAAGCGTAAGTCCGGGCTGGGCTATTTTTTTCTCTAGGTTAAGTTAATGATCCTCAAGGGAGCATTGTATCCTGGCTGACACGCCTCAAGAAATGAACCACTCTAATTCACCCCAGAACCAACACAAGGAAGCAGAGAGTTTAATGGAGTTGAAAAAAAGTCTTTGTTTTACCGGCTTAACAGGTCCTGGCTAACTTTCCACACTTTCTTGAGAGAACCATCCAAGCTATTAACATGTCATTTGGCCTGTTCTCTTTAAAACCCTCTACGTCCAGAAAACAACTCTCAAAGCATCCAGAATAGAAGGCACTCTGGGAAAACAACCTTGGTATGGCCTTCCTGGTAGCTTTGTAGTCAGTGTTTAGCCAGGGAAGATCTAGCCACAGTTCCAAAGACCCTTGTCCCCATGACAAAGAGTGGACCCTCTGTAGAGTTTCCATCCTGAGTTTTCAACATCTATTTCATATGGCAGAATTTGTGCTGGGCATGGGGACTCTGTCCTCAGTGAGAACATAAGACAGATTTAAACACCTATCATTTAGGGTAGAAAGTAACTAGTGGGGTCCATAACTAAGATTCTCATTATACAACAGTTCATATGCATTGGGTACTCAGTAGAAAGACTGGCACCTGTCCTCAGAACGGACTAATTATGCACTTGTTGGATACATTCATTCAGCACCTGCTGTGAACTAGGATGTAGTCAGATATTTTCCCATCACACATCCTTCTCACAAATATTCTATGATCCCATTTTTTAAATATTCTTGTCGCAATCATTTATGGCAGGAGAGGCGTGTGCCACAGCACACGTGGAGGTCAGAAGACAACCTGTGGCAGTCAGTTCTCTTCTTCTGCCGTGTGAACCCTCCACTTTTAACAGAAAAGGAACACAGGACTTAGGGGTGCTAGATGATGTCCCCAGGGTCACCCCAATGATGAAAGGCAGTGGTAAGATTCAAAGGCAGAGTTGTCTGGAGAGAGCAACCATGCTGTGACCTCATGTTGTGGATGATTAGTTCTGGGTGGCAGCACCTTCCTTCCATGGAGTTGTGACTAATTCTTTGCCATGTCGTAGAGCCTCATGGGACACAGACTGGCAAGCAGTAAGACGACCACTGCCTGGCTAGGACTCTTAAAGCCACGTCTTGTAGAACTGATGCTGGCATTTGTCTCTGACGTCCCTTGATGTCCTCTAGCGGAAACAGGGAAGAGGGACAAAAGTGAGTCTCAAAGACAGAGACACAAGCTCTAAGCCCTGCTTTTAGCATCCCTTAGGCAGGGCTAGCAGAGCTACTAACAGCAACCCTGAAAACTCACCCTGTTTCCACGCCAACAGCGGTATCCTCCCCTATTCTGTACCACCATTTGGCTTTAACCCAGGGAAATTCTCTTCATTCTTTTTCTTTCCATTTCCTCAGCCAAAGGACTTTGAGAGTGTGAAAAAGCCTTCAGAATAAAGGCTGAGTAAGGGAGCCACAACAGCCTGGGAAAACTCAACACCATTCTGGCAGACTCGGCTTAGTCATCTCCCCCAGCAAATCTTCCCTGACCAAATGCCAGCAGAGTGTGCAAATGCATGCACGCTAAGCCATGCTCCCAGCCCTCTGTGTTACCCGGGCATAGTGTATGGTACACTGCGCGTGGTTATGCCTTTCACTTGCTCTGGACAGGTGGGTCTGCATCTGGTCTGTCTGTTTCCAATTCTGAGCTCAGTCCAGGAAGCCTGCAGATCACTGGAGAAGAGAAAGGGCAAGAAGAGGGGAAAAGACCCTATGTAGACTCCTGGCTCAGCCTTATTTGCTCACACTTATCTCAGGCCTGAAGGAAAGGGGGCCAGAGAAGAGGGCTGTTCTCTAAGAAAAGGGGGGCAATGAAATCTGGGCCTGCAGGGCTCCAGTGACAAAGGTCACAGCCACCACTTAGGAGTATTTGCATTACTCAGTGTGGCCTCTGAGATGGCTCAGCTCCTACTACCTGCCCCCTATTAGCCCGGGGCCTGTGGATCACGGAGCAGTGCACAGGATCTCATGAACAGCAGCCCTGACCTCCATGTACCCGACTCACCCGTGGCAGGAAATTCCATGTTGTAATAGCTGGATTTCTTCCATTCATTCTTGATCCATGACTAGGTAACCAATTGGTCATTAAAGAAACCATTAAGGCCAATTTTAGGAACATTAGGCTCTCTTCTGCTAATGGGCACAAAGGAGGAAGTAAAACAGGACAAAGAGCTCTGGGCACCCCTATTTCCATTGCTAGCCTGGCTTAGGGACCAAAAGTGAAAATATTTAAGTGCCCCACCCCTGCCTGTCAGTGTTAACCACACCCCTGCCTGTCAGTGTTAACCATGAGGATTTCGTAGAGCTGGGTTTGGCGTTGAAAAACGCATGTTTAGAAGCACATCTGTCTGCGGTCATGTTATGAAACTGAACACATGTGAATCCGAGTAGATTAGAAAAGCAGCCCCCAGTATCTGGGGAGACTCCGCCTTTTAAACAAGTGCTTTGCCAAGAGCGGCGTTAGGAAACGTCCTCACACACACAATGCCCATCAACCTGAAAACAAATCAAAGTAAAAATCAGCACCGAGTCAGTCACCCTGAGCAGCTGGCTAGGGAATGAGGCTGACACATTGGCCATCTGGCTCTGAAAGGCCACCATCCAGTCACCCTTCATTTCCTGTACAGCTGATGGCAGAGGGGATCAAAACCCACTTTTACTTTGTCGCTGCACTTTTTTTTAATCAGCTTGTGGGGGAGGGGTGTTGCTATATGCAGGATTCCCTATTTCCCAGCAGAGATTTGGATTTTTCTGGACATTTAACCTTGCTCTTCCCACTCGCCAAGAGAACCATATCCCTCCTGCATGCAATCTGGTCCCTCTCGGATGAGCACCAACTTGAGACTTTATGTCATTCCCAGACATGTGCGGAGCGGCTGGTATTTCCACATCACTCCTCACTTTGGGCACAATTGCTTGGCAAGGCATCAAGCCTCCTGGGCAAATCTAACCCTGTCGGTATGTGAAGTCACATACCTAAAAGCACAGGCCCAGACAGCACCTGGATTTTATTAATATCTCAAAGTTGGGTTAACAACAGATTTCGTGTGTGTGTGTGTGTGTGTGTGTGTGTGTGTGTGTGTGTGTGTGTGTGTGTGTAGTGTAGTGAGGTATATGGTCAGGTGCATATGCATGCACATACATGTGTGCGCAGGTACCCATGTTTGGAGCAGAGGTCAGAGGCTGGTTTCTGATGTCTTCCTGGTGACTCTCTCCAGTTTCTCTTTGGAGACAAGGTCTCTTACTGAAGTTAGTGCTTACCAATTGGCTCTACTGACTGGCTAGTGAGGTCCAGCGCCTATCTCTGTCCCTTCCCTGTACCCATATATGGATGCTCACGTAAGTACCTGTAAGGTCAGGTACAGATGCCTGGCCATTTTGCATGGGTTCTGGAGATCCCAAGTCAAGTCTCCATGTTTGTACAGTGGGCACCTTACCAACTGAGCCATTTCCTCCGCCCAAAGAACACAAAGGTTTCTAATGGCTAACCTGACTCTCTATCCTGAAAGGAAACTCAAAGTAAAGATGGTGATAACCTAGCTAGAAAAGGACTTAGCATCCTTTTTCTTCAGGAGTTTGGCATTGCAGAGCCCAGTAAAGGCCAACAGCCTAGAGAGTACTCGAGTAACACCAAAAATATCCATCTCCATTGAGAGATTTGGAGCTGGCTCGGACCATCTGCTGTCACTGCAGCCCATTTGGAAACTATGCTGTCAACTTGGTTTAGAATACACCCCAATGAGACATATGCTCAGCCTCCCTGCCTAGAGAGATGCTGGCGTGAGACAGTCTACCGATTGAAGCCTCGTTTATGAATTCTCTTCTCTTTTCCCCTAGTTACCGTGACAGTGGGAGGCAAGCAGCACTTGCTTGGACTGTACGACACGGCAGGACAGGTATGATCTCACTGTCTTGATTCATTAAGGGTTAGGGGACGAAGGGGGTGTAGGAGAAAGAATGGTCCATGTGGCTCATCATTCAGGGGCTAACAGCATGGGCATTTCCCATTCTCATCATTTGGAGCCTATATATACTCTACCCAAATGACAACCAAATGCACATTCTTAACTTTAAAATATTGATATACATAATTATAAAAACCTAAATCACTGTCCGAGATACTGATGATATGACCAACACTGCAAAACTGTCAATACTCAAAATAACAAAGTAATATTTCTAGCCAAGATTTTCAATTGTCTCCAGCCCAAACCTGTTCTACATCCAAGATGTACAGGTTTATTTTACAAATTGTAGCTTTATCCTTTTTCCCCACATTATTTTCTTTGCCCATCCTTTATTTGATTTACCTTAATGAGCTATGAAAAGTCTCAAAAAGAGATGGGGGGATATGCTGGATTAAAAACTGAAAGAAAAGCCGGGAGGTGGTGGCACACGCCTTTAATCCCAGCACTCAGAAGGCAGAGTCAGGTGGATCTCTGTGAGTTCGAGGCCAGCCTGGTCTACAAGAGCTAGTTCCAGGACAGGCTCCAAAGCCACAGAGAAACCCTGTCTCAAAAAAAACAAAAAACAAAAAACAAACTGAAAGGAAAACAAGGGTCTGAATGCATTCCACAAATGAAGGTCAATCCCGAACCACTGGAAACTGTCTCTTAGTTTTCTAAGATTCCCCAGATACTCTGATTCTGTCACAAGTGTTACTTTGGGTTTGAGAATGGAAGGGCATGGACTTGAATTCCCAACAGCGAACCTGCATGTGGCTGTCCTTGGGTGAAAATACTGGGTAACCGCCTTCTCCCCCACTTCACACAGAGCTGTGGAAAACATCCAGTGTTAGAAGTTTGCCTGGTGGAGCAGGGGCTGTGAAGGAGCCGTGGATGGCTGTGGCCTAATTTCTTGGATAGAGCTTGTTACCATATGTCTTGAATCATTTATTTAGGTCAAAATCAGCGGGTTGTTCAGTCAGCCCAAATTTATACAGCTTAAGTCCTTTGGAGTGAATATTTGACCGTGATCTTTCCCACTGTGAGTTTCTTGGTAATTGTTAATAGCTATGCATTTGTCGAGGCCTTTTCTCACAATTATCTGGAGATTTGTCATTTTATCAACTTGAAAGCTCTCTATTAGAAAATAAATAAATGGGATTGCTTCAAGGTTTGCAGTGTGCATGTGCAAGGACCACCACCAAGTGTATGTGGGACATCAAAGCTGTCGTTTTACAGCCAAAGCAAGGAGCCGGGATAGTCTAGCATCAGACACAAGGCTCCTTTCCAGGACCCTCCAGATTCTACCAGATGACTTGGAAAACCACTGTCAGAACTAGGGAGTAGGGTGACCTCTCCCATCAATATCAAGAAACAGAAACATAACAAGGGAAAACATATGCCCCTAGCTATTCAAGAGGAAAAAGACACTCTGTGTCCTCCGATACAAGAGAATACAGCTCCTAGCAGAAAACATCCCAGCCATTGAGGCGCATGGATTCAGGGGCTGGAATTGCCTACTCTAACTCAGTCATGTGATCAGTGGGCTGTCTCTATTCATCTGTTCATGACAACCCCAGTGTGTAAGGTCCGTAGACTCCAGTTTGCAAAGCTCAGTACAGAGAGGGCTCTTTCACACTTGGAAACTGCTCTGTCCCCCTTGCCTTCTCAGAAAATTCTGGAAGTCCCTGCCCATTCGGCTCTCCCCCTACTTCTGTAGTGATCCACAGTGACTGTTGCCTCAACAACAATATCCCTCGATCTCTATTTCAATCCACATCCAATAAAACCGTTTAAAAGCTCCTAAAGAGCTGAGTTATTATTTCCCTTGCTCTATCCTTTTAAAAAAAAAAACACTAGGGTAATTGGAAATGATAATATATTGTGAAAATACCTTTAATATATTGTGAAAACACCTTTAAACTTCACATTGAAGCAGAAGGGTGACCCAAACCTCTGACACAGAGGTGAGTAAAATATAGTAACAAGTAGATTCACGCTATTTCTTCCACTTAATTTTCACCTTATTGCTTTCCTCCACTTATTTTGAAATCTCTGGACAGACAAGGTTCACAGGGGAGCATGGAGAAAGGAAATCAGCACACATCTGAAGGTTCCTTCTGGGCCTCGGGTTCTGTGATTAAGAACTTTAGAAGGTAATTTCAGGAAATCCTGAAAGAACTTGAGGTAATTAATCAAAAAGGTTTGAGTTGAGGCTCAAGGGAGGCCTTTAAGCCACGGAAGATTTTGAAATACAGGGACTTGTTATAGCGGAGGATAGACTGTCCCTCCCATCCTGGACCAGTGATTACCAAACTTGAGCATGCACCAGAACCACCCAGGGCTTGTTAAAAACCAGCCATGGGGCCACACGCCACAGCTTCCAATGCTTCAAGTCCAGGGTGGGTCTCGAGAATTTGCATGTATGATAGGGTTTCCACTGCTGCCTCTCTGGACAGCACACTTTAAGAGCCACCGCTCTGGGGGCTGGCGTTAAAGTACTGTCCGTCTTAGAAATGCAGATGGTGCTTGGGGAGACTGAGGCAGCAGGGTCAGAAGTTCAAAGTCATCCTCAGCTACATAGGAAGTGCAAGGCCCTCCTAGGCTACATGAGACCCTGTCTCAAAAAACACGGCAGAAACAAATGCAGAACCTTAGATCCTGGCTCCAAGTTAAGGAATTTAAGTCTTTAGTGGCTGAAGAATGTTCCCAAAAAAAAAAAAAATGTTCCCAACAAAAGAGCTTCACTACAAATTTAATTTAGAAGGTGTATTGGTCCAGGTTTTCTGGAGGAACAGAGCTGATAGGATTTAAAAAAATCAAACATTAGGTTAATAAAGCACTTACCCCTCAGATCACCAGGCAAGCAATAAGGCCAGTCCTCGGCCTAGTCTCTTCAGGTCAAGCCAACTCACCTGTGCGGCACAGACTCCTTGTCAAGGATTGCTCACAGTTTCTCTGAAAGTGCCTCCTGTGCTCAGATTTTTGGCTCAGCTACAGGAAGAGACTGAGAAGGCCAGCATGCCCAGCTGGCTTGTTCGGCGTGTGCCATGAGAAATAAAGAGGAAACCATGATGCCAGAGTGGGGAGGCGTCTACTAAGCCTGAGCACTCATAGCCTGAGGCACTGTGGGGGAGGGGTTGTCCCAGGCCCATGCTCAGAGCCAGGTGTCCTCTGCGCCTCCAGTGGATCAGCCGACGTGAGCAAAGCCAGCTCTCTCTCAGTCCTAGCTCCGGGTGGATGCACCTCCAAGACAGCAAGCACTAGCAGAAATGGTGGTCAGCCTCGCTACCAGGAGGAATGAGTGGCCCCTGTGGTCAGGAGCCAGGGACCACCCTCTCTGCTATTTGTGGAAGCAGACACCAGTTTCTCATCAGAGAGTGGGCCTGAGTCCTCTCAAGACCAGAGGCCGCCTGCGCACCGTGAGTATAGGATGGTATTTCTCACCGCCAAACCACAGCCCACAGCAGCTCAGCTGCCACCAATGACTGTGGGAACAGGAAGACCACACTGGCCTGGGGCCTGCAGCCGCACATCTTCACCAGGACCTGGTACCTGCAGCTCCTGTTCCCCCTCAGGGCTTCGTCTTCAGGAGCGTGTGAGCAGGCAGGAGGTAACTGCAGCTGGGGCTCATTAATGGCAACCCCTGGTCACCTTGGAAACGCATGGGACTTCCTCTTTGCTATCAGCTGAGCCAACCGGGCCATCTGGAGCACAGGGTGGAAAGTTTGCCTAAAACCTCAGAGTAAATGTTTTCCTCTCCATAAGCAACTCGAACTTTCTCGCCCCATGTATCTCAGAGTGGTTTCTAGGAGTGCGCTCTCTGGAGACTGCTGCCCACGTGATGGGCTATTGGTAAAAGTAATTTTGGGATCCATTCTTACCTTTCCCCAATCAAGAAAAATGAAGATGAAGGACATTGACTACACGATGCAATCAAGGTCCAAACATTTGGATTTCATTACTGCTTATAGTTGGGAAAATGAATTTCAGAGTCATCTCGGGCGTCCAATGAGGGCAGGGGCTGAGGTTCCAGGAACTGCAGCTGCTGCTGACTTTGGGTGAGAGATGGATTCCTTTCCCCTCATCATTCACGTTCTCGCTGCCAAAGCACCATCCCAGGGAGTCACACACAGACAGCATCGTAGTCTCACAACCACATGAGCATTTTACACTTCACAGAGAAAGAAACCGGGGCAAAGAGAACTCAGCCCAAACTACACTAAAGTGCAGTAACAAGCAAGGTAGGGGCTTGAGTCCATTGAGTTCCTCTCCACTCATCATGCTCTCGGGCAACATCCTAAGCTCCCACCCTGTTCTGCTTTCCAAGTCAAACTTGACTTATAGGGAGAATATGAAAGCAAGGCAGGTGCTGACAACCCTGGGCTAAATGTCAGGAAGCTCACAAAAAAAAGCAGAATTTATTGATTTTATTGAGTTATACATTTTTCTCTGCTCCCCACCCTGCCTCTCACCTCCCCTTCAACCCTCTCCTATGGTACCATGCTCCCAATTTACTCAGGAGATCTTGCCTTTTTCTATGTCCCATGTAGATTAGATCCATGTATGTCTCTCTTAGGGTCCCCATTGTTGTCTAGGTTCTCTGGGATTGTGAGTTGTAGCCTGGTTTTCTTTGCTTTATGTTTAAAAACTACTTATGAGTGAGTACATGTGATAATTGTCTTTCTGGGTCTGCGTTACTTCACTCAGTATGATGTTTTCTAGCTCCATCCATTTGCCTGCAAATTTCAAGATGTCATTATTTTTCTCTGCTGTGTAGTACTCCATTGTGTAAATGTACCACATTTTCTTTATCCATTCTTCAGTCAATGGGCATTTAGGTTGTTTCCAGGTTCTGGCTGTGACAAACAATGCTGCTATGAACATAGTTGAGCACATGTCCTCGTGGTATGATTGAGAATCCTTTGGATATATACCAAAAAGTGGTATTGCTGGGTCTTGAGGAAGGTTGTTTCCTAATTTTCTGAAAAAAATTGCCCTACAGATATCCAAAGGGTCTGTACCAGTTTGCACTCCCATCATCAATGCAGGGGTGTTCCCTTTACCCCACAACCTCTCCAGCATAAGTTGTCATCAGTGTTTTTGATCTTGGCCATTCTTACAGGTGTAAGATGGAATCTCAGAGTCATTTTGATTTGCATTTCTCAGATGACTAAGGATGCTGAGCATTTCCTTCCATGTCTTTCAGCCATTTTAGATTCCTCTGTTGAGAGTTCTCTGTTTAGGTCTGTACTCCATTTTTTTATTGGGTGATTTGTTCTTTCGATGATCAATTTCTTGAGTTCTTTTATATTTTGGAGATCAGACCTCTGTCTGATGTGGGGTTAGTAAAGATCTTTTCCCAATCTGTAGGCTGCCATTTTGTCTTGTTGACCATGTTCTGTGGGAAAAAAAAAAGCAGAATTCTATTCCCAGCCTCTTGTGAGTCTGAGGCAGGTAGCAGAACTCAATGCTTCTTGCTACACAGCGAGAGCAGCCCCTGGGCGCTCAGCAGACATGCGCATTCTAGACTTCACTCCAGACCTGGTGCCAGGCAGAATTCCACTGTGCAATGAGTTTCCAGTGATCCAAATGCAAGGAGAACTAATGGCTTCGTGATTCCACCACTGTCCCTTCATGACGCAGCTGCTCATGAACATATTTGGTGCCTGGATGACTGGCCAGTCTGTGCTGAGTGTTCCTCGGAACTTCTGAAATAACCATCCACAGTGTCCACACTTGACAACACCAGATCCATCTCTGGTCTGAACCCTTGCTTGCCTTTGCAGGGCAATGGGTAGCGAGTACTCAAAACCCTACACAGTCCCAAATCCCTACCTTCCCTGCCCTAGTCCAAGTCTCCTTGCATCCATCTTAGCCCTCCAAAGCACACAAAGTGACCTTTATAGATTAACACACTGTCTCTAAATGAAGCACACAAGCACCTGTTGCCATGAGTCATTTTCAATATTAGAAGGGGCCTCAATGCCATTAGGACCATTTAGTCCTTCCTCATGGCTGAGTGACATCATCCTCACGAATGTGACCATAACCTACACAGTCCAAGCGTGTTTCATCACAAAACCCATTCAAGTCATCAGTGGATATGAATTCAAACTCCCAACCTCCTCACATTGCCAAACCCGGAGTTCCTTTTCATTAATTCTGGACTTCTGCCATAGTTCCTAGCCACAGCCACAACCAAGGGTGGCAGGCTCCTCCCAGCCAGGCATAAACCTTCTTTGACAGATGTTTCTCCCTCCTGTTGAAATCTATTGGATGTTCCCGTCTGAGAGCTGTGTGGCAGGGAGAAGAATGGTAACCCGAGCCCCAGGAAATGAGCTGCATCAGAACTGTGCCAGGCTGGCTGAGCCATGTGGGGCTCAGCTCCCCGTGAGTTTAAGCTTTGGGCTCTCAGGAGTGTGTAGTTTGAAGGAGCGGTCCTGCTGGCCTGAGGACCGGCCTTTGGAAATTACTCTATTAACTCAGGTCTAGAGGATCTTCCAGATTTAACACTGGAATTTTCCAGTTCAGTCAGATAAATGCTCTACCCTCTCAGAATAACTAAAAGAGAAAGAGAAACTTCTGTCACCGCCATGGAATCGTTTTTGTTTTGTTTTTTTTTTTTGTCCTTTCAGTCTTCCCCCAACTTGATTTCCAGCTCTTT
Source organism: Ondatra zibethicus (assembly GCA_004026605.1). Lineage (NCBI taxonomy): Eukaryota > Metazoa > Chordata > Mammalia > Rodentia > Cricetidae > Ondatra > Ondatra zibethicus. The sequence goes on from PVIU01004245.1 coordinate 89,250, forward strand.
TGATCACCTTATCCAGCTCATACAGCATCCTTGACAGTGCCACACACCCAGTGAGTAATCAGTCCCTTTACATGGACTTCCACAGCAGGACTAAAGTTCCTACAGCAAAGAAACCTAGAGCCCAGAGCCCTGAGCACAGAGCCCTATGAAACCCAGAAGCTCGCACCACCTGAAATCCTCCTTTGCCGGGAGAGCAGCTGAACACACCTCTCACCTCCCCGGCTTTCCCATCATCTAAGCAGCATTTTTATTCAATGGCTAGCAAATCAAGGACTATATAATCTCTATCCTTTCAGACCACCAGTTATCCGCTCCTCCCTTGCCTGGTTCTGAGGCTAAGCCAATTGTTTTGGTTTGGTTGCTGGCAGCAGGCAGACGAGTTGAGATTTTAAATATACAGTGTCTTCTGCCATCTTGTGGCAATTTGGAGCCAATGCTATCAAAAAGTGCACTAACACATTAACCTATACAGTTAATCTATACAGTTCAGTCACACGTTAACCTATACATATCCCTAGATAGCCGAGTCAAAAAAAAAAGTCTTAATCTGTCATCTAAAATCCTGAGATAAGGCAATAGCAGTCCAAATCAAAAGCTAGGTCTAGAAACACGCAAAATGCTTCCCTTTGGTATTCGATGACTTGGTGGCCCTGGTCCTTGATCTCCTCCTGTGTGAAATGTGAATAATGGTGCCATCTGTCTAGTGCTTCCGGGAGAACTCCAAGAGATAAATGCACATCTTTCTTACAGTGGTGCCTGGTCCTCGGAGAGGGTCCCAAGCCTCACGCTCTGATGCTGGAAATACTGTTGCTACATACAAATAAGCTTTCTCCACTACAGGCCAACACCTGTACAGTACAGGATGCTTCCATACCCAGCCCAATTCTGATTCGCTCAAAAGAGGGAGAATCTGGAGCAGTTGCTCACTTGAAGGTCACTGTAAACCTGTACTCTTAAAATGATTTTAATTTTATTTTATTCATTTATGTGTATGAGTGTTTACCTACACGTAGGTCTGCGCACCACTTATGTGCCTAGTCCCATGGAGACCAGAAGAGAGCGCTGTATCCCCTAGAATGGGACTTGCAGACTGTTGGGAGCTGTCATGTGGGGTCTGGGCATTGAACCCTGGTCCTCTGGAAGAGCCTAAACACTGAGCTATCTTTCCAGCCCCTAAACCCTGCTTTTTACAATGAGCCACCCTTCTTCATAAAATTATTTGTGGACAGAGCATACGTAGATAATGAGAACATCTCATCAACCTGGCCCCTGATCTATTTCTGGCAGTCTGAGTAGAAGGACATCGAATGTTGTGAGGAGTGACAGATGATGACCCAAGGTCTCTTCACTTGCAGGTCTTAGCATGCACCGGGACCCTAATGAAAGCTACTGTAGCAAACGGCCACAGAAAAGCTGTGGGCGAGGAGCTCCCTGTAGCCACAGCTGCTCTGGGGAGATAGGAATAACCACACTATGCCCAAAGGACAGTGCTCCATGGCATCTGCCACATGCACATATATGCCTATGTGGGATACCACTGTATTGACGCACATGTGATATATGTGATAGTATATGGATACATATGTAAGTAAAACATGTCTGAACACACATTACTATTAGCTAAGTGTTACCAAAACTCCTTGGCAACTAACTGGCAAAAAAAAAAAAGGAAAAAAAAAACTTAACCACACCATCGCACTCAGGTCAATTTACAAACAAATCCCAAACATATTTCTTCAACAAATGTATCTCATTTGGCAGTAATGCTTTGTTTTGTATGTTAGTCTACTCTGTGTTAAATTTGAAAACAATCTATAATTGCATAATAGAAGATGAGTGGGTCAATGACCTAGCAGTCATTTAAATACATGTTTCAGGCGATGCAATTCTGGTACCCCAGGAGAATCGCACGCATCCCTGCTAATTGTACTGTTTAAATGGGAGAGTTTCTGAAGCCAGAGAAGCAGAGCTGACTGGTACCTGGGGCAAGAAGGGGCAGGAAGTGGGGAGACAGGATCAAAGCACAAGGGTACCGTAAGGGAGGATGAATAATTCTAGAAGCTACCGTTCATAGCACAGGAACTACAGCCAGCGGTGAGCGGTATGTTAGGAAAGTGCCGGAGGGGTAGATTTTAGGCGCTGTCGTCGGTAAAAACAGTAACTAAGTGAGGAGACGGGTGGGCTTACTCCCTCTACTGCAGTGTAACAAAACGTGATGGCTATACTTTATCTAACACACAGTTTAAAGGAGAAATGAGTGGGTAGACATTATGATATGTAAATTGTACCTCAATAAAGCTGTTTACTATGTTTAAGTTGCTCTGAAATGGGAAATAGGAGATCTTTGCGCATAGCGAAGGGTGTGGCTCACCAGCTGCCACTGTGGCCCCGCCACTGCATGAGCCCCAAGAACCACACCGACCCTGCACTTAGTCTGTACCGACCCTCCTCTGCTCTTCCCACAGGAGGACTACAACCAGCTGCGGCCACTCTCCTACCCCAACACGGACGTGTTTCTCATCTGCTTCTCTGTCGTAAACCCCGCCTCTTATCACAACGTCCAGGAGGAGTGGGTCCCAGAACTGAAGGACTGCATGCCTCACGTGCCTTACGTCCTCATCGGAACCCAGGTTAAAATGAGGGTAATGGAGGGGCGGGATGGGATGGGCGAAAGGTGAAACCTGTATTCCACCAAAGGCCAGGACAGAGTCTCAGCGATATTGCATGCCTGAATGGAAGTCCTGGAGGTACGTGGTTATTTATTTGAAAACGTTATATAGCTATTTAATATGAAGCAGAAAGTTTTGAGCTGGCGCTTAAAATTAACCTCACAGTTTGTTTTTTTAAACAACAGATTTTTTTTTTAACAGACACTCTTCTCCAGCCCTGAATGCAGTAATGAAGGGGGACATCAACTATATATACTATCTGATATTTTTTAAACGGGGCATCCCAGTTTTAATAGAGCAAACTAGATGTGCAGATCAAAATGACCCTACATTCAGATGGGGCATATCATGACAGGTCTCCTTGAAGGCCCTGCCGGAGAAGGAAGATAAACTCTCTGTTCTGCCTTTTCCTTAACTCCTTGACCACCCAGATCTTGGGGAAATTAAAACACACATATTAAGAGCAACATAGATGAATTGTCAACACCTTGGAAGGGTTGGGAAGCTGATGAAATTATACAGCTTGAATTTCCATCAAGAAGCCTCTTGTTGGTTGAGGATTGTCTGAACCATCTGTGGTTTAAGTGGATTTGGTTCTTTGTTGGTTCTAGGTCTGCATGAGTGCCCCAAGGTCAGGACTGTGTTATCGCTGCCAGGCTCTGGACCTCCTCGCGCTCCTGTTTCTGAGTCCTAGTGTTGAATCCTATTTGACAAGAAGAAAAATTTAAAAGCTATAAATAAAATAAAAATGTTTTCTAAAAACAATATGGGCAGATAGGGATATGTATTTTCTCTTCAAAACAGACAACATAGAACTCATTTATCCACACTGCTGAGTACAATTCACATTTCTGCTCTGAACAATAACTGTTGTTTGTTTAAATGAAGCCTCTTACCTTCAATTGCAAATATTAACGTTTGTCCGTAATGAGAAGCTTTGATCCTGCTGCCAGAATATACAACTGAACATTCAAACCCCTCGGGGTGACTTGAGTCATTCGGTCACTGCACAGACACCGAGTCAAATGATGAAGGAAACTAGAAAAGCAAATGGAAACACCAAGACTTTGCTTAAGCATGGTCCTAATCGGTGGGGTCTTAGCACGGCCTTGTGCATCATCCTAATAGGTGGGGTCCTAGCACGGCCTTGTGACTTTCCCTTAAGAAGCAAACCCTGTGTGCCCACATACACAGTGACATTTGAAAGCAATCACAATGTTTAGTAAATTGTCCAGTCTATTACCCGCTCCCTTCAAAGCAGGTCCCCCTTGAGGGTTTCTGCTGTTGGACTGTTGAGAGCCCTTTGGCCTCTCATCGCCGGGACTCCCCTGCAAGCGTTCCCAATCCATTTGTTATCTGTTGAAAATGGCTCACAGGGAGCAAATATCCATCCCCTTTGAAGGTCAAGATTTGATTCAGAAAAGGACAAAAAAAGAATGGGTCCAAAGCCATGAAAAGTATTGTATAGCGAGTGATATAAGTTGCAAAGTTACAATCAAATAATTAATCACTACAAGGCACCCAGACCATCTGGTTAGCACCCGTGCACTCTCTGTGAATTCTAGAATAAAAGAGAAAATTTAAAACTTCAGATAGCACAGCAGCCAGGGTAAATGCTTTGAAGAAGAAAGTATAAGACCACCCTGCTACATCCATGTACCAAAAAAATAAAAATAAATCACTTCACAATCTGGGATATAGCTTGGGTGAGTATATTGACGTCTTGGAGAACACTCAACAGCATCAAAGACGTTTGACAGGGAAGGGTACTATCTTCTGTCTCCACTTAAAATAACTGAGAAGGCCTAAAAATAGTGAATGTATCTTTGTCCCAGATTGATCTCCGGGATGACCCCAAAACCTTGGCCCGTCTCCTGTACATGAAAGAGAAACCCCTCACCTACGAGCATGGCGTGAAGTTGGCAAAAGCGGTACGGTCACACTTGAATTGAGTGTTCAAGGATGGGTGAGCTACGCAGAATTTTGCCTTAAACTGTGGTGTGTTTCGAATCTTCGTGTTTTGTTTCTTCCTCTGTTCTAGATGAGCTAGAAGGGGTCGTGTTGGTGAGTGTGCCTGTCAGCAGGCACCTTCTGCTTTTCATTAAGAAACTCCGTGAGTTTCAACAGCTAAGCACTTCCCATTTTGCTTCAGCTTTGTCTAGAACACGGACTTGCCCCATTTAGCAGAAATTAAGGGGACTCGTTAGACATACATCTACAAACCTCCCTGTTTATAGTCAGGGTAACTCACCTAGATGACCTCACATTTTGTGATCCCCTCCCACTCCCCCCCCACCCCCGCGCCACAGAGAGAAACTTGAATGAAAATCACCTGACAGGGTTATCTTTGTCCAATACTTCTCTTCCTATAATGAATAGTCAGTTAGTCTGGACACTGCTACAAACAGCGTATGGAAAAATAACATACAGCTAAGAGTAACGGGGTGAGGCATCTAAGTGGCGAAGTGGTGGCTTGACAGATGAAGTCAGCTAGCTCAGAGGAAATGGAATCTCCTCCACTGGCCATTCTCCACTTCTGAGAGTGAGCCATCACCAGTGATCTTGCTGTAGATCTTCAAAATGCATCTGCCAGACACCAGACCTTTGCCTCCCTGCCACCACCATGGCGTGTGCAAAGCAGCCACTCAATGAACACATGTGCACGCGAGTTCTTTCTGCAGAAGGAGACTTAAGGACCACACTTACCCAATTTGAGGCCACTTCCTCCTTGATGTAGTCACCAATCCTTCAACCCAAGGAGACTTTAAATTTTTAATGTTTTACTTTCTAAGTAACTAACCCTGCAAAATGTGTGCCCCCAGGCAGTTGTTCACCTTCTCAAAACCAGTCAACAATGACATTAACTACAAATTACTCCTTAGCCAAAAGAAAAAGGCATTTCTCTTATTAAAACTTGTCTAGAAGCACCAGATGTAATATGACAGCTTCTCTGGAAGTGGATTAACTCTGATGTCTTATGGGCACGATGTATAAAGACATCACACACATCACACACACACACACACACACACACACACACGCACGCACGCACACACACTTGAACTCTTTCTGCTTTCCCCACAGTTCAATAAAACAAGATGGTGGGATGCTAAGCCTATTAGGGGATAGGAAACAGCCCTGGGGAGAGAAGCAGGACTGAATGGCTGACACATTTGAATCCAGCTATGTGCACACTACCACCTGAGTATCACGCCCATTGTCCCTTCTCTCCAGCGTGCGTGCGTGCGTTGTGTGTTCATTCCCTAGAAAAAGGAGTGGGTCTGAGGTCCTACTCCAACACTCAGCCACAGATACTCTCAGTAACATACATGTTAACGTATGTAGCCATATGTGACTCCTAGCAGGCTGCCCCACTGTTTCTGTAGGAGTTTGTTCTCTCTGCCCCTTGTCTTTGGGGCTGTCCTCAACTTCATTCATCTTGGTGACTTCCTAAAACCTCACTTCTCATTTGGGAAGTTGGCTTTTGGCTTTTGGTTTTTTCCTCTCCAAAACGCCCCATTTCATTTCAGATTTACTTTAAGAACAGCGGCTGGGTTCACCACTTGCTTGCCTTTTGCCAGCCTCTCCTAGCAACTGCTCTCAGATTCACAATCATGTGGAGCCTATGACATCCTATCTAAAAGAAAGCCAAGTGAGATTTTTAACTGTTTTCATGACAATTCATGTAATAACAGAGATGTTTTTACTTTCTTCGGTCTTTGATTCCTCTGCCGCGTAGTTTATGAGAATAGCTAGCATTTACACAGTGTAGTTTATTAGAATAGCTAGCATTTACACAGTGTAGTTTATTAGAATAGCTAGCATTTACACAGTGTTGATCATGGGCATGTCACAGGCTTCCTCTTAGCTAATTCTCAAAGCACCTTCTGTGGTGTATGTTACTGTCAATACTTTCCTAGAGGAAACTGAGACCTAGAAAGGCAAGTGACAGAGAAAGGTTATTAGACACAATGCTCTTTGGCTCCCTCATAGAGTTTGCAGACAAATTCTTTGGGGGTCTTTTATCATAGACTGTAGGGCGTGGTAGAGCGGAGTGGTTCCGCCCCTGGTTTGGGAGATGAGAAAAATCATCATCTCTGCCGCTTCCCACCAGCTTTCTGGTCTGTAAGTGAACTAACAAGAGTCTCACCTGACCGGATTCCAGGGCGCTACAATGAGTTAACAGACCATGAGCTCTGACTCACAAACTGTCCCCATTGGCCACCTGGCTCCTTAGATGTGTCTGCAGCTGGGAAGACATTTGCCTCTGTTTGGTTTTGTTTCCAGAAGGCTCTCACAAGGCCCAGGCTGACCCTGAACTCACTATCTACCTAAGGATGACCCCGATCCTCTACCTTTCTCTCTTGGCTGGTATCACATCTGGTTTTATTTTATACAGAGTGGGGGAACCAAAATCCAGGCTTTGTACATGCTGGGCAAGAATGCCACCAGCTAGGCTCCCTCCCCTCCCACCCTTCTAGTTATTTGTATGCCTCTTCAGCATGTCCCACCCCAGTCAGAGGAAGAAAAAAGTACTATCTTGCCGTTTCACTTGATTAGACACGTTGGGAGTTGGTTTGTTTTCTTTTCTTCCCATCAGATCGTGTGCGTTCTGTCTTTGTGGCATGTTGCCCAGCACTGGGAACAATGCATCTTCAGTATTATAATGAAGGTATCAGAAAGGCACTCTGTTCACAGCTTCAATCCCTCCTGTGTTTTGTTTTGTTCCCGTGAAATGTGTCAGTTTGGTAAACCCTGCTTCAGATCGCTCACGCGTGTGTCAAAACAAGGAGTCTCCGCTTCTACAGATGGGTCCCAAATGCCTGGCAGCGTGGGTCATTTTCCTCCAAGAACCAGGAAAGGCTGCCGATGCGAACAAGGAGGGCTGTGTCTCCTTGACACGGTTTTCCATCTCAGTCTTCAGCGAACCTGAAGTATTCTTTCTAACATGCCTGTGCCCTTTCCCTGAACCAGAACAAACGCTCCTCTCTGACCCTGTGAGCATGTAGAACATGGCAACAAACAGTCACCTCACAACTGGGTTCTGTTCCTCACACGTACGTCCCAGGTCACACCCGAAATCTGCTGGCTACTTTTCCTGGAACTATCAGCACGCCGTAATGTTAAGTTAACCTCCTCACACAGCAATGTCTTTATGGACTGTCCCATTCTCTCCCTCCATGTCAGAACCGGGAGAGACAAGTTTGGGCTCCTCCTTGGTCATTCAGAGGAGGCACAGGTGGACAGATTAATACACTAGTCCACTGTCAGCTGGCAGTGTTGTGAGGAGGAAAAGAACAAGTCCCACTCGTCTCTCAGGGTCCCAGAATTAATGAACAGAGTCAGTCAAACTCCTGGAATTTTTGGACTCTCTCTTGAGCTTTGGAATCATCAGTGGGAAGGTCGTCCAATTACAAAAGCCTACAGCACTTTCTAGGGTTCTTTTGTTGTTGTTGATATTGTTGTTCCCTCTGCATGACTGACAGGAGTCATTACAAGCAAGCAGCCATTCAGTTAATCATTTACTCGTTGTGCCTTTTGCATGTGTGCATATCAAGCTTGGATACAAGCCCCAAAGGCAGCAGATGACATTTCATGTAATTGTCAGAAAAAAAATCTCTATCCCCTTTCCCTCTGTCTCATATCCTGTTTTTAATGAATTTTTTGAAGTTGTTTCCAAATCTAAAGGCCAGACCATTGCCAAAACAAAATCCATAGAGTAGACTTTCAGTGTCCACTGATGGTTTCAGTTCCCTGCTTTTGGCATTTCCCATTGGCTTATAAAATAGCCCTTCTTATCAGAAAAGAACACATACCAAAAACTTACATGCTGTCTGTAGGAAGAGTTTTGAAAGAAATTTCAGGACCTGACCAAAGCAATTTTATTTCATACCGAGTCTTCGTATCTGTGACATTTCAAACAATCCGGTTTCAGTGATTGTCAGCTTGGCCAGCTTGTTCCTGGGCTGGGTAATAGGGGTCACAGAAGCTCAGAGAATAAGAGAAACAGCACAGCCCAAGGGCCAAGAAGATGGCTCATCGTGTAAGAGCACTTGCTATGCAAATACATGAGCTACACATGAGTTTAAATCCCAGTACCCACATAGAAGCCAGGCTTGGCCCCTTGTGCAGTAGCCTTAGCACTGGGCAGAGACCCGCAGATCCCAGCAGTTCACTGGCCAGCCAGGTCTAGGCTGAATGAAAGACCCTTTCTCCAGCGCACAGGACAGAGAGTGACAGAGCAAGACACCTGATATCCTCCTCAGGTCTACACGTGTGTGCACACACACAGAGATACACATACATACACACACACAGAGAGACACACATACAGATACACACACAGAGATATACACACACAGAGAGACACACATACAGATACACACACACAGATACACATACATACACACACAGAGAGACACACATACAGATACACACACACAGATACACATACATGCACACACAGAGAGACACACATACAGATACACACACACAGATACACATACATGCACACACAGAGAGACACACATACAGATACACACACACAGACATACACACAGACACACACAGATACACATACATGCACACACAGAGAGACACACATACAGATACACACACACAGATACACATACATGCACACACAGAGAGACACACATACAGATACACACACACAGACATACACACAGACACACACAGATACACATACACAGAGACACACACAGACATAAATAAACACACACAGAGACACACAGACACAGATACACACACAGAGACACACACAGATACTTCACACAGATATACACACACAGACATAGAGACACACATAGATACATACACACACAGACACATACACAGATATATGAAGCATGATTAATAAAAACTCAGAGAGAGAAATTGGGGTTCAACCTGAAAGTCAGAAAAATAAAATAGCCAGTCACTGGCTTTTATCTTGACCTCAGTCCAAAAATGGTGATCCTGCATCCAGGAATCTCAGAATGAAACTGTGACTGAGAGCTGTCTCCCCCCGTCTTAATAATCCTCTCTAGGACTGAGATTAAAGGCATGCACCACCTGGTTTCTATGGCAACTAGTGTGGCTACTGAAATTAAAGGTGTGTGTCAACACTACCAGATCTGTAAAGTTGACCAGTGGGGGGCTGTTTTATTCTCTGATCTTCAGGCAAGCTTTATTTATTAAAATACAAATGAAATGCCACTACAGACACATACACACACAGAGATACACACAGAGATACACACAGGTACACACACACACACACACTCAGATACACACACACACCTCAAGAGACAGACATTTTAAACATAGTTCTCTCTCTTTCTGTTTAAATGTTCACTTTGCTTTGCTTGGGCTGCATCCACTCTTGTCTAAGATAAACCCCAGGTTTCTCTTCTCCACATTATATGAACTTCCTGCATCCAACATCTGTATCCCGACTGACCCAGTTGTTTCTCTCGGTTGTGAACCTTAACTGAAACTCTAAATCTCCAACTCTCTAGAAAAATAGAAAAGCGAACAGCCATGATCCAGAGTGACCTTGTGGAAGCCGGGGAGTCACCCATCTCGTGACAGTGGGGACACGAGTCACAGTCCCATTCTCCTGGTCCCCCAGAAGCCCTGTTTATCATCTCTACAAGCACCCAGCTATAACACAACAATGCTTTTGCTGCCCTTTCCCCTCCCCCCAGTTCATCTGCTATCGTTTCCAGGTTTAATATCCAGCAGACCTCTTCTGCATTTACTCTGCTTTTTTTCAAAGTTGGTCTCACAATGGAAAACCACCCAAAAAAGGTGTTTCTCTGGATGTTTCTAATATTCAGAGGCCCCTCAGTGCATCACTGGCTCATATGAGCTTATGAGATGTGAATACCCAGGCCTCCTCCTTCACCAAAACTGACAGCCAAGCATACCCTTCCTGGCCAGTGATTTCTTTAATGGGAATCAACAGTTTCTGGCCTGGGTTTCTATGTTTCTCATGAGGAGTTTATGATTCTCAAATACCCAATAGTATGAAATAACCTTTTTTAAGCTTTAAGGGGTTAGAGGGTTGGCTCAGCATTTAACAGCATTAGCTACTTGTCCAGAGGACCTGGGTTCAGTTCCCAGAACCCACAACTGTCTGTAACTCTAGTGCCAGAGGATCTGATGCCCTCTTCCGGCCTCCATTGGTACTGCATGTGTACAGCCATACCATGCAGGCAAAATACCCATACACTTTATTATTATTATTAGTTTTTAATAATTAATGAGTAATTTTATAATAATTCAAAATAAAATATTAACCCAGTATAAAATGCATATCACTTAACATAAAGGCTGTACAGCGAAGAAAGGCATCTCTATCAATGAATATCTCCTATGATTTTTCTGTCTTCATGTTTTAGTGTTTTAATTTAAAATTTGTTTTTCAAAGTATATTGATATTGAATAATAATAGAAAACGGGTATGATGTTGCCAAGAGATACATAGCAATCAAGGCTAATCTGATGGCTGCCGCCCACACTTCTGGTGTGCGCCCTTGGCCCAGGGACCTGCTTTATTCCACACAGAAGGGCCTCTTCATGCCACTGTCCCTACACTGCTCCATACACAAATGAAAGGACACTAGAAACAGGCTGGATGTGGGACAAGCCGACCTGGGGACCTGGCAAGGCAGGGGGTTGACACTCATGACTCTTTCTTTGTGTTTAAGATCGGAGCACAGTGCTACCTGGAATGTTCTGCCCTGACTCAGAAGGGTCTCAAGGCGGTCTTCGACGAAGCCATCCTCACTATTTTCCACCCCAAGAAAAAAAAGAAAGGCTGTTCCAAGTGCCACCGCTGCTGTGCAGTTATCTGAAGTTGCCCGAGACCTGTCTCCCTGCCATCCATGGGTAGACAGAGCAGTAGTCTCTGTGACCCAGCTCCAGCCAAAAACGGAGGGCAAGACCGGAAAGGACTTCCTGCGCCCCGAGGCCTGGCCTGTGCCCTGCCAGTTCCCCAGCTCAACATCCCGTCAGCGACTGCCACATCCCCAGGCCAGAGCATCCACACTGCACACGGAGGATGCCGAGCCACATTCAGACAGTGCCTGGGAGGTGTTGGAAGCAAGTCACGACCATCCTGTATTTCACATCTCCCTTCCACAGATGTGAACCGACAGGAAGGCATGGCGGGAAAGCCAGGCATTCTGTCCTGCACTGGTGGCCTTACTTCATGCCTTTGCCAAACTTAGAAATACAACGCCTTACTTCATGCCTTTGCCAAACTTAGAAATACAACGCCAACATTTTTCCTGAGACTGTTGTTTGAGCCAAGGGTCTTAATGCTCCTCTCTATTGCAGTTTCCTGTTGGTCAATCAATTGAGTCTCGCAAATCCAACTCAAAATAGTTAAAAGACAATCTGGATTATACTCACTCTTATTGACGGTGGGTCTATGCCAATGTTCTGAGAGCCAACATGTACCTCTGAATGCCTAATTACAAAAAAAAAAAAACCTCATTTTACAACTTCCATAAACTTAAAGACCTATAATGTTTTTAGCCTTTTTAAAAGAAAACATTCTATGAATTATTACAGTTTCCCCAGTTTTGCCAAAGATTCATCCTACAAATGCTTCAGGTGATGGGGGCCTGCTCTTGCAAACTTCTACTGTCATTCAAACTGAAGACAGACTGTTTTTGAAGAAAGAAATAGACTTCTGCTTTTCATCTGAATTGGTCAGGACAAGAATATGGCAAAAGCTGTCTTCCTGGTTCAGCAGAGGGGGGCCTGCCCGCCCCTCATAGAAGGTCTGCCTTTCCCTCCAGTCCTCCAGTCAGGGGCCAGATCCCTGTGTTCCCCAGTCATAGCCTGACCTTAAAAGAAAAAAATAAGAAGAAGAAGAAGGGGGGCTGTGGACACCAGACATGAAAAATAAGTGTTCCAGAATCCTGCAGGGTCAAAGTGCCTTTACTTTTCTACTTGCTTCAGCTGAAAGAGCTATACTCACAACTTCAGTTCAGGACAGTTTTCACTTGCAGCCAGTATGAAAATCACTGTCTCTCTCCCTCTTTCCTTAACTCCTCTCCCAAATGTCCACAGAGGGTGGGCTTACGTGGATCCCATTCTAGGCTGAGGCACTGCACCTAATGGGGAGTTTGGCCCCGATCGGGAAGAGCTCCTAGTGAGAAATCCTACACTTTTCAATGTGACAATTCCAAACAGCCAGGGACACTCCGTGTTTTAATTAGAGGCTGTGATTGGCCCCAATTAGTTTTATTTGCTTACAGATGCCCTGGAATTACCCAGGGAAGCTGATATATCCTTCTATTTTCTTTATTGCATCAGCAAATCATAGCTTAAGAGTATGAACTTATTTCACTTTTTGTAGGTTAAAACTCCATCTGTTGGGGAAAGCATCCCAATCTTTCTAGTCTTTTCTGCTCATGGAGAAATCACAGAAGATAACTGTATGATACAAGTCTTCTTAAGACCTGCCATGACACCCCATCTTCAGTCTTTGGGGGTTTTGATTGTTTGCTGTTTAGAATTTCTGAAATGTATTTCTGCTTCCTCTACATGTCAGTTCTGTTTCACTTCTCGCCTGCATAATGGCAAAGAATTTTCTGAAATACACACATACATGCATGCACACATATACATGCATAACATGCATACATGCACGTACACACATACGCCACCTCAAAGGAAACAAGAGTTCTGTAAGCCAAAGCTTGCCACCTAGAGTAACAAGGACTGTCTGCCTTTATACATGGAAATCAAATATGTGTGAGCCTTAATGCTGTGGAAGCGACCATTTACCTTCAGCTCCGTGATGAGTCTATGCCCTGTAGTGACATTATTGCTGCGAGCCACTTTTGCTACAGTATGGCATAGTTACACTCTGCTAGGGGGCTGTTCCTCACGTCTTACTGTTGTGGAGGAAAAACTGAAAGCAGTCTGTTGACTCCACCAGGGAGAAGTCCCCAAATATGTGCAGCTAACAGGCAAATGGCTCACCTAGTCATCACCTCCATAATAGACCAATGAGGGTTGTCTAGCAGGACCTGATTTGCTTCACAAAAGTGTCTGCTGCCCCAAGACTGAAGGACAAGTGTTCTGAGGATTAAAAACAAAAGGACTCATAGACATCAAATGAAAGATTTGCTGATAGTCCTTGCCATCTTTCCAAGTCAACACATGGCAGCTGACATCCATGTGAGGATGGAAAAGGCCTCAGAACCTGCAGTACAGTCCCTCGGTGTGCAGATGAGACACTTGGCTGGGACCAACTGAGAGCCGTGTGCTGTGCAGAGTTCAGGCCAACCCTGGCATCACCCATATCAAGATGGAGTTCTGCAAGCAGATCAGTAGAGCTGTGGTTTGTTTCTCCTACAGCTTTCGGCCATATTTTAAATGCTTAATTTCATGCAGTTAGTTCCTATAAACGAAATAGTAATCCACCACACTGGTAAGGCGTGGTAAAGTAACAAGAAATTGATCTTCGCACCAATATTCCTGCAATCTAGAAGAAACCGCCATGTAATTAAGTCGCTAGTTTGACAGACTTTGTTTTCCCTTTCGCTCAGTGGAGTTGATGGACGGCTTAAGCTAAAACACCAATCAAAGCCATGTCCATAGTAAGAAGCCTGGGGTGATTTCTCCCAAGAAAAGCTTTGTTCTAAGAACAGTTATAGAAGGCATTAACTACCACAACCTAAACCAGGACTTACAAAGGTGCAAAGTCAAAACCTAAGCTCTGCACTTCCAATGGGAAGTGGGTTTTGGTTCAGTGACCTTAAGGATAATAGGTATGGTTACAATATATAAAGACATTCATTTGAGGAACTTCTGGTCTGTAGAAGCACTGTCAAGTGAAGTGAATGTAGCCATCCACAGTTCCCAGTGCACCACCAACAAGGATATAAAGGAAAACAATCACAACTAAACCTAAAACTATTGAGGGTGAGGGGGACTAAACCAAGCATGGTAGCTCATGTCTGTGATCCCTATACTTAGGAGGCAGAGGCAAAAGGATTTCGCTCAGTTTAAGGCCCTCCTGGTCTACAGGGCAGGTTCCCATCCAGCCAAGCTACATAGGGAGACCCTGTCTCAAAATAAATAAACAAATAAATAAATACTAAATCCAGAGTGTGAATCCAACAAAAATGTCCTTATTTGAGGTGCAAGTTCCTAGGAGCAACAGCCTTAGGAAATCAATTCAGCGTCTTCAAGGAGAAGTCTCTGAATTGAGGCAAACCTCTTAAAATACCATATAAGAGAGCTAGGAATGCTGACGCACACATATACTCCCAGCACTCAGAAAGCTGAGGCAGGAGGATTGGGAATTTAAGTCCACCCTGGGCTGTTCAGTGACACTCGGCTGTGGTTTCCAAGTGTTGACTTGGAAAGATGGCAAGGACTATCAGCAAATCTTTCAAAGAGAATTCACAGAAGCCACGCGGCATTCTCTGAGCCAACATCCCTGAGACCAGTGTGATGGAAACTTCGAGTTGTGCTTTTGCTTTAAAGACATATTTGATGTCATTCTGGGCATTATTATCTAACAAGGTCTATGTTGTTTTGAAAACCATTTTCTTGTTCAGATGCCTGGGTATAAAGTGTGCTTGCTTTCAAAAGAGCTACAAATGACCGGCTTATTCTCTTGGCAGTCTCTAACTTCGCTGAGAAGGCTTCCCAAGTACTTGTATTCCCAGAAACAGTATCTTCTCTGAAATAATAGAAACGGAAAGAAAAAGAGGTGAGGACAACAGCTGAGCGGCACACAAAGGAAGGTGGGCACCTTGAGAAACGAAACATTTGGAGAGCAGAGAGGAAGTTACAACTAAACACAGGTCAAACCACAGGCTTGCTCGCTCTCAGGAGAGTTCGCTCCGGCCCAGCGTCCAGAGGCCTAGAGAAGAGAGACCAGGGTATGTCAAGAGCATGTCACGGGCAGCCATGACGAATCCTGTGGTTATGCTAGGAATTCTGCTCTGAATGGAGGCCTGAAGGTGCTCTTTGCGGCTTTACCAGCACGCTAGGGTAGAAACCTTTCGCCTCCTCTGCCTCTGCATAGCGGAGAAGTCAAGGGAATTTTACCAAGAAATGGGAATGAATAAATAAATAACCTCGAAAGTCTCACGAGCTAAGCCCCGATAAGGCTCACTCCAGAATACTTGGGCTCAGGTGTACAGATGATATTGGTTCATGTTCACGAAGCTATCCCTCAATTCCAAGATTATATTAATATGCACAGATGCTATAAGTACAAAAATGTAAGATAAAACAATAGAATCCATGGTGCTTCCGTGGTGAGTGATGAACAGAACAGTAACCAGAACACCAAGCTCTCTGCTCAGCCACCAGGGTCTTAGCCTGTCTCTCAGGGGGCCAGGAAGGAGTGAACCAGGGTCTGGCGCATGTGTGAAAGGGTGGGATGTAAGTTCAACCTTGGCCTCGAGGCCCCATTCCAAGAAATTAGAATAAACGCTGCGCGATGACTCTTGGTTGCCGCCTGTGCTTTACTCCGAAGGGGCTATGATGCCAGAGACAAGGATGGCTTTGGTGCATGTGTGTTAGAAGCACGGTCCAGAACCTTCATAACACTAAAGCCAGAGCAGTGTGTGGTCTTTAGCAATGAACCCCGAGGGTTCAGCATGTGAGGTATTTTTGCTGAACGGGACCCAATCAGTGTCACAGCCAATGTGATATCTGTTGCATTGTGAAGAAAGGGAACCTGATCTAGCAAATCTGGCCTCTCAGTGGCCTCCACAAGGCAGCACTGGGATTTCCTTAAACCTCTGGTGGGAAAACAGAAACACTTTCTAAGTAGAAAATACGTCTTCGGCTGGTAATAGATGTGCATCTAAAATCACCTTTCCCTGCCATCTTCGATATATTTGTTAAGCAATCAGATTATTTTCTCCTCAAGGAGCCTCAGGCAAGAAAGTTAATGAATTCTGCACTCTCATCACTCAGGAGAGTTGCCTTTGCTCTGAGTAAGCAGCAAGCACGGATAATGCACAGAGGGACATTAGCCAACTGCAACAGCTGCTTCTCCCATATAAGGTGCACAGAGTTAAGCCAGCTTGCTTCCTGCCAACTTGTTCATAGGCTGCTGTCACTATAGTCTCCTATGTAACTGACTATTCTTTATACTTGTTTCATAATTAGTGGAATGTTATTTCATGTACTCTAGCTTCACTGTTTATCTGTATCACATTTTTGACGTGTCATTAAATGGTCTTTTTTTTTTCCTCTCTCCTGCTCTCATTTGTGGGGTCGTTGGGGACTTCCATCAGTCATTCATGCAAATTGCCTTCTGAAGGTATCTTTCTACAATGGTAAATTGTCCAGCTCCTTACTACTCAAAATGCAATCCAAGGATTGGCAGCATCAGCACCACTTGGTAGCTAGTTAGGACTGTAGCATCTTGGGGCCCAGTTGAGACCAACTGAACCAGAACTTGCATTTTAACAAGACCCCAAGTGATTCAGACATACATTAAAAATGAGGACATATAGTCTGTGAGACATCCAGGTTCATTATCAGTCTTTATAGCCAAGCAGAGAGCTGGATGATAAAGAAGCCATCAGTGCAGATGGTCTCTCAGATGCTGCCGTGTCAGTACTCCTTAGGTCAATATTTAAATCATTCATTTACCAGTTGAGTAAAGGATTGTCAACATCTTTTCATTTCGTCATATGCCACCCAGCTGCAGGGAAAGAACAGCATATTTGGAAGCAAGCAGAAGAGCAGCATCTGGCTTGAAAGACCTGCTAGATCTAAAACATTCTGTTCTGACAACCATTCTGGTATTTATAAGTGTCCTACTTCGCTTCTCTGTTGCTTTGATAAAACGCTGACCAAAAGCAGTTTGGGGGGAGGGAAGGACTTATATGGCTTATAGGTTCCAGCCAGTCATCAAGGAAAGCCAGGGCAGGCGCTCAAGCAGAAATCTGGAGGCACGAACCAAAGCAGGGGCTGTGCACTGGTGCTGCATAGTGGCTGTCTCTCCGTGGCTTACTTAGAATCACCTACCCAGGAGTGGCACCACCCAAGGTGAGGTAGGCCCTCCCACATCAATCACTGATGGAGAAAATGCCCCACATAGATGCTTGGAGGCCCATCTAATAGACTGGGTATGCTTCCCAGCATCAGGATTACAGGTGCACAATGTACCTGGCTTTTTCCATGGGTGCTAGAGATCTGAACTTATGCCTTATGCCTGCACAGTAGGTGCTCATCTCTTATCTAGGACAGGAAAATCAAATCCCAGTCCAGGCTTTCTGGACAGGAAAATCAAATCCCAGTCCAGGCTTTCTGCAATCCTATTTTCATTTAAATAGAAATGGTTCACAGAAATAATCAAATGCTGAAGAAGAAAAACCCCCTAGTCTAAGCCCACTTAACTCTCCTCCCCATGTTCTAAGCTTACACCCTCAAAACCAACTGAGCACATTCATGGAACATTAGTCCTTTTGGCTCTTCTCTGAAACTGGCTCTCGTTTTGTAATGCGGAAGTTTACAGGCTGCTTCTATTGGACTTGGTTTCTCGTCTAGAGTAGTTAATGTGTCCGTGGGGAGACATTTCATGATAGTTTCTTGAGCTTGCTCAAGCAGGCCCCAAAAGCTAAGCAAAAATCTTCCTGAAATATTTCCAAAGTGTTTTTAAATGCCAGATGTTTTAAGGCTTCCAGACCACCACCATGTATTTTAATAGTGATAAGCACATTCCAAAAGGAAATGGAACTGCCTATAAGCTTGGGTCACCTAATTTGATGGCTCACCTCTCCACACAGTAGACAGCAAAGACAAAGCGCACACACTTCAGGTAGAAAGAACATGTCTATGAACAGGGCTAAACCTTAAGTCAAATGCTTGCTTCGAAAAGTGAATTCCCTAGACTATTAAGGCATCAATTAAAAAGCATACATTTTTCCAGGTAAGACAACATCTTAACTCATAGAGTTTTCTCCTGCTACCCTTATGCTATCCCAGTGAGAGCAGACATAGAGACTTCTGTTTCTTGGCCAACACAGTAGAAAACTGATGATTCTAAGAGGCACATTGGCATGTATTTTTCAAGTGGAAAAATACTATACCTTTAGAAAAAAATTTAATAACTAAATTACCTTATCTGTGTAATTTGTTTATTGACTTTCATTTAGTTCTTTGGATCAGTTGCCATCTATAGTGAATCCTATTGATGTATCGTCATATTGAATGTATGCAGATTCATAGAAGAGGTGTACATACACTGGAGAAAGTGTGACATCTTCGTTTAGAAGACACTAATCAGTTCTACTATAGTGTTTATATAAATACCTTTTCCTAGATCTTACCACAAATGAAGGAATGATAAAAATCCAATGTAAAATTTAAAAAAAAAGTGGATTTCCTGAAGACAGTTCCTTTGGAGCATGGCAATATCCTTTATTCTGTGCACACAGAGTTTGCTCCCAAGACTATGAGGTCTCTCAAATGGTAACCATTTGCATCTGTGCTTTACCTGTTTTCCTTGATTGTAACCCTATGGTCAGCATCACTAAAAGGCAATGTTCAGATTCTGCTCTGCAATGCTAATATTCCTGTTAAAGCCAGACAGCTTTTGTTGTCTTCCAAGGTTTGTCTGCCATTAACCTGAGTGGTTCAGAGATTGCTGGGGAAGGTCTTGCTTTTCTTTTTTTAAATAATGACTTTATGTATTCTTTAATATTTCCATGCAATATATTTTATTCCATCCCACCTCTCACCCCATTCAACTCCATGTCCTTTCTCTTTCTAAAAAATGTACTAATGTGTGTTGACCTGAGCATGAGGCCCGCCCTGGGTTGTGATTGACAGACCCAGCGCAACTCCTTTGAAGAGAACTAATTCTCCCTCTTGAGCACCCATCAATTGCAAATGGCTTCTTGGTTTGGGGTGGGACTTCATGCCCACTTCTCCTCCATGCTGAAGGGATTCAGAGGCAAGTACAAAGTCAACAAGTTCAGGGGTTCCTTGATTTACCACTCATGATAAAGACTTGGAAAGACAGCTAGACTAAGCCTTCTAAGCCCTTCCCACTGGGGAAGTGTCTGCCTTCCATTGCCAATAACGGAGCTCTGCACCTGCTCCCCGTTCTCTCGTTCCTTCCCTAGCTCTTCACCCACCTGAAGAGCTTTCGCACCCCCTCTAGACACTTCAGGATCATAGCAACCAGACACGAGGCCCTCCTGACCGACTGCTCAACACACCATTCCAGTTTATTCCACCTATAAAACCAAAGGGTGATGATTGTAACAGAAACGCTTGAAGATCCATCATGGAAATAAGGAGCAGACTTGTGCTTCAATGGATGTTCCTTTAGGAGAAAATCTCAGCAAGGTCAGGAGGTGGCTCAGCAGGTAGGGATGCTTGCCACAAAACCTGATGGCCTGAGATCAATCCCTAGATCCTACAAGGTAGAAGGAGAGGACTAACATCCTTGGGTTGTCCATGGCACTCACACACACACACACACACACACACACACACACACACCTGTACACACAAGTGTAAATAAATAAATGTGATACAATTTTTTAGAAAATAAAAGTTAAGGAATTTATTTAAAAATGAATTTAAAAGTTACTTTTAGTAGTTTGCTTAAAATTCTAAAATAGAAAAACAAGATTGGAGCATAATATTTTGTTTCTCTGTTTGTTTTTTTTTTTAAGTAGGGTCTTGCCACATAGCCCAGGATAGCTTCAAACTCTTGATCCTCCTGCCTCAGTCTGCTGAGTGCTGAGATGACAGGCATATGCAATGCCACCATCCTGGGATGAAGGGCACATAATTTTGGAATAAATATATCTTGAATGACGAAGAGAAGTAGGCCTCATGAAAAACTTTATGAAATGCAAATTATCCATGTGCATTATTTTTAATTGGATACATAACTCATTGTCTATGAAATGATTTTATTGGTTTCAAACGTAATCAATCTGTTGAGCTAACTGGGCCACCATAGAAGAACTTAGTACTTTGCCAATGTCTTGCTAATGTGGAAGAGGGGAAACATGAATTACCACTTCAGCCAGGAAGCGTCAAGAAACCAGGAGGGAAATGGGCCATGAAGGGTTCCATTTCATACAAACACAGCACGATGCAAATGCCTGTAATCCAAGCACTCAGAAAGTAAAAAAGAGGAGGATCAGGAGTTCAAGACCATCATTCACCACACAGGGCTATTCGAGAGTCTGTCTCAGAGAGGGATCAGGGAAGGGAAGGGGGAGGATTTACATTCCCCAATCAAAACTGCTCTGTAGAAAAGAACTCCCCCTACTCCTTACCTTTCGTTAACTACAAAATCAATATATTTTTTAATAAGGAATTGCTGAGAAACCATTCGTTGAGAGCTGGTCTGGGAGGCCCTGGACCACCATCCCCAGCATCCATTTCTACATCACCTAGGAAACCAATGCAAAGCCATAACCCTCACCTCTTGTTTCTTTCATCTTTCGCTGTAGCATGGTCTCTTTTCTCCCTCAGACACTTCTCTTGTAAGATATGATCTGTGCTACAGGAACCAGCCATTTCCTGAGGTGACACAGGAAACCAGGTGAATGCACCAGTCTCCACAGAGTGACCCAGCCTCCAGGAAAGACAGAAAATGCTAATGAGCAGTCTGACAACCATCAACTCAGACTGTACCAAGCAGAAATGACTCAGAAGAAACTTTCCCAAAAGGCCTCATGCCTCAGTAGAACACGGTTGAGCTGAGTCAGAGAAGACAGTGTCTTAGTTAGGGTTTCTATTGCTATGAAGAGACACCCATGGCAACTCTTAGAAAGGAAAGCATTTCATTGGGGCAGGCTTACAGTTTTGGAGATTTAGTCCATTATCATCATGGCAAGTAGTATGGCAGCATGCAGGCAGACATAGTGCCGGAGAAGGAGCTGAGAGTTCTACATTTTGATCCACAGGCAGCAGATGGAGACTATGCATCACACTGAGCATAGCTTCAGCATAGGAGACCTCAAAGCCCACCCCCACAGTGACACACTTCCTCCAACAAAGCCACACCTCCTAATAGTGCCACTCCCTATGGTCAAGCATTCAAACACATGAACCTATGGGGACCATAACTATTCAAACCACTACACCAGGCACATGTGGCTTATTAGCTGTGCTAGCATGGGCAAGTGACTGGGTATGTTGGCTTTTGGGCTTCATCATCCATAAAACAGCAATGATAAAATGATACTAATAATATTTAGAAGTGTGGTTGACACAGACTAAAGAAGGCAAGCTAGGGAGATGGTTCAGCCAGTAAGGGCTTTGGCAGCATGAGGACCCAAGTTCAAGACCCAGAACCCATACCAGCAAACAAACTGGGCTTGCTAGCACATGTCTGGAATCCCAGCTCTGGAGAGGCAAGAGACAAAAAGAGAATCCTCAGACATCACCGGCCCACCAGCCTAGCGTAACAGGTGAGCTTCAGGATCAGAGAGAGCCCTCTCACAAAACAAGATAGAGAGCTCCTGAGAAATGATGCCAGAGGCTGACCTCTGGCCTCCACGTGCATATAGGTAGGTAGGTAGGTAGGTAGGTGTGTGTGTGTGTGTGTGTGTGTGTGTGTGTGTGTGTGTGTGTGTGCACCCACGCGCAAGCACGTGCATACACCCCTGAGAACTCATAAACTTGGGAGTTCTATAAATAGCAACAATATTTGTATCTTTATTTCCAAATCAGTGCTTCATACAAAATTAGAGTTAATAAATATTTATGGGCAAGAAGGCTGTGCAACAGAGAGAGGAGAAATGAAAAGTTTAAAAAAAAAGATTTGGGTTTCTCACTGTTATAGATCCTGACAGATGTTTTCCTCTTTTTCCTTAGTAAATTTCCTCATTATAATCATATCTATTACAATTTTTTAAATACCATGGACTAGCAACTTCACTGCCTATTAGGCAGGACTACACACCCTATAGGTCGTAAGCCTCTAGTCACCATTGTAGCTTTGTTGTCTGCAATGGCAGCAAGGTCCTCCCTGCCTCTTGTAGCTATATGTCACCATCTGGTCTCTGCAAAGTCCTGTCTCCTCTGCTGACACCTAGAAGCCCAGAGTTCCCAGGCAGCATCCCCTGGCCTACAGAGGACGGGCAGGATGGAACATTTCTGTGGTAGGTGTGCTCTTCACTGGAGCAGCCCTTGTTTCTTGGATAAAGAGAGAGTCTTGTGAACCACTTGGGTGAACACAGACATCTGGAGAGCCCTCTGGTCCTATAGGATAACACCCATCCTATGCTTATTTTTGGCTCCTCGGTACTCCGTCAGCATAGTTAAAGCCTCTCCTCTTCATTGATAGAAGCCACAATTTTCCCCAAGCTTGCAGGGGCCATCCCAAGAGCATACCAGGACAAACTCTGACTGTTCTTACACTTATACATCCTAAATAGCCCTCCATTTGCCCGTATTCTCATCATCCCACTCCACACCCGTTGCCCAGTACCTTCTCCCCATTCCTCCGGTTTGCATTATCCAGTAGCTCCTTCAGTAAAGACCTCCATTCCTCCCCGCCAGAAAGCAAGTCTTGTCTCTAATTATCGTCCAGAATGTATGGATTTGTAGGGACTGGGGCTACAGTTCGTTTGACAAAGTACTTTTCTAGTTGGCAGAAGGTCCCGGGTTCAATATCCCAGCACCACAAAAAAATGGGTGCAATGGCACGTGCCTAAAACCCCAGCATTTAGAAGGCAGAGGCGGGAGTACTAAACTATAGGCATCATGGACACTAGTTGAGAAGACAGTTATAATAAAACAACGCCCACCTTAAGTCCTCCATGTGACCTTCCAGCTAGTGGAGTCCGCTGTCCTCTGGCAAGGAGGAGCCAGAGGGCCCCTCTACAGGAGATCATCAAGCACATCCCCCTTGCTCATTGCCATTCTAGGCTGCCTCTGTGTCTCTCTCCTTCCAATTAGGACCATGAGTGAGAACAGAAGAACCATGCTAGGTCAGTCTTTTAAGTGACTGGACTGCTCTCCCAGTTAGATCATGGATCTGGTTTTCCCCTCTGCCTCTTCTAATGCAGCTTTCATGCCGTGCCCAAAGGCCTTTGGTTATACTTAATAATCAACCAATGCCAGAGTCCTTGTAACTGTCATTATCCTGTCTTCATATCTCTCAAACATTATGGATATGGCATTAGTGGGCACAGACCTTTCTGTGCAGCAGTTCCCATCAGGGAGATGTGAACCATCGTGACACTACAGCCTACGTATTGTCCTGACGACCACCATTACTGCCTGCTGCACTTTGTAGTTGAAACTCCCCAAACATAGTTGTGACAGTTTGAGTGTAGTTGGTCCCCATAATCTCATAGGGAGTGGGACTAATTAGGGGGTGTGGCTTTGTGGGAGTGGTTATGGCCTCGTTGAAGGAAGTATATCACCATGCAGGCGGACTTTGATGTTTCCTGAGGATACCACCAAGTGTCTCAGTTGACTTGCTGCTGCCTGGAAGTCAAGATGTAGGCAGCACCTCTGCCTGAACACCACCAGGCTCTTCATCGTGATGATAATGGACTGAACCTTTGAAACTAGAAGCAAGCCATCACAACTAAATGTTTTCTTTATAAGAGTTGTTGTGGTCGTGGGGTCTCTTCAACGCAATAAAAATCCTAACTAAGAAGTCATGTGGCCATTATCTTTAGATCCATTTCTTACCCTCCTTCAACTTGCTTCCTAAAAGACCAGAGTTTATAGAGGACCAAATCAATGGTACCCTCAATCTATACCTATTAATATTCCCATTTGGTGCCGGCTGGGATATCCCTCACCCCCATGCCTCACTTTGGCAAACAGCTGTGCTCCCGCTGGGCACTGGCTCTTCTCCTATGTATGCCTTGGTATTTAATAACCACACCCTTTCCCATCACAACACCCTAAGGTGCACCCTACTTCCAAAGCACAAGTGTGTCATCCTTTCTCCTCTGGTCAAATGTGTTTATTATTTCCTGCCAGAGTTGTTACTAAGGCTGTGCCCATCTTTCCTGAAACTCTGGCAAGAGGTTTGCCCCAGAAAAAAACCAAAGGAGAGCTTCTTGAAATGTAAGGATACCCCTAAACCGACCATAAGCAGCACCCATTCCTAGGAGAGACAACAACCAATCAATGGCTTTCTGTGCAATGACTTTCTCTTCTACCAACACATCTGCTGCTACAGTCTGCGGTGGCTTTTGCTCCAGTCCTTTGTCCCAGACCTTCACCCCAGCATCCCAGGGCTTGATCGCCAGTCTCAACCTTTGCTCTGGAGATTTTCACAGAGTCGGTGATTCCTCCATCAACGGAGCACTCAGGGCTCACAGCCATACCCGACAGGGGCTGCAGATGACAGGACCCCTGGGACTCATGCTACCACACGTCTTCTGTGTCCCTTACTAAACATGAAATTCCAAATGAATGTCAATCAAAAGAACTTCAAAGCTCTAAGTGCCTTTATTGTTATACCAAGCAAAATAAAAACAAGAAAGACTTTTCTAAAACTTTGTGTGAATTCAGATGACAGGGAGGACACTTTATTGACATCAGTATAGATGCTCCTGGCACAGTCTAAAAAAGGACAGTTAAACTCAAACCCAAAAATGTGAACACTAAAATTGTGTGCAGAGAATTCGAGTTGAAAAAGAAGGTCCCAGAATCAGCTGCTGTGCAATTTTAGCAAAAGCGAGAGCCGGACAAGCACAGCCTCTCTCCTCGGAGCTGGAAGGGCAGTCTCACCTCCACAAACACCCAGGATTCCAAGTCTAATAAATTGCCCTTTAGGTTTAAGATACGCTAAACAGGCAGGGTCACTCCCCTGCGGCTGTGGGAAAACACTCAAGCCATGAATTTAGTCTCTGGTATTTTTAAACCTAAATGATAGTTTCTAATTGCATTTTGTGAGTTTAGTTTAGTTTTGTTTTTGTTTTGTTTTGTTTTTTCACTGGCGAGTGCACACTTCAATAAGGATCTTAAAGGAAGGGAGGGAATTTTCCTTGGGAGAGGAATATCCACTTCTAAACACCTTTTTTGTAGCAGGCAATACTGTCTTTGCCTCTTATCTAGGTAATTGCTCAGTTGGAAGGGAAACGGAGCATTCTAAGAACACTCAAAGTTGGGTTTTCTTTTGAACAAGGAAGAAAGTGCATTGGTTTTGATCATACTTTGCCCTTTAATCATAAATCCAGTTGGAGTTCAATGGCAGAATGTGGAAACTTAAAGGCTTCCTATCGCTTAATGATATCCAATTCCTTTAAATAAATACCACGATGTCAATCAAAACTGAGGGAGGGTTGTAATATACAAATCATGCTCCAAGAGTCAGGCAAAGAAACCCTAAGTTACAGACATATGGACCAGAGACACCATCCTAGGGAAGGGTCAATATTGCTTGACGTTTTTAGCCTGAGTGTGCTGCACCTGAACACACGCCGAAACTGGGTAGAGGAAGACCTGAGCCAGGCAGGGGACAGGCTGGCCCATACTGAACCGTACTTGAATGCAGGGGCTAGAGCAGATACATTCCTGGGCAAGCGCTCGCTAGGGCCACCAGCTGTGTTCCAAAGACAATGCTGCCCTCAGATGGTCTCACACTCAGTGGTGGCCGTCGAACACGCCCCACAGTCACAGCGGACAGCCATCGGGTAGGTGTAGAAGGGGTCAACTCCAGGAGCACAGTTAGGCAGCTTGACAATCACCTGATTTGTCTCGTTGTAGGTACAGACTCGGTGATGGGCTTCAATGTAGGGAGGCTCCAGGATGGGTTTCTGTCCCCACAGGTAGAAAACAGGAAACCCGTTAGAATGCAGCATCCTGCTTCCTGTTCTTGATGCCAGCCATCACTGGTTGTTTACTTCTGCTCTGACTTCTCCCACCACGAATAAACTCCTGAAGTCTGGAAGCCTGTTTGCTCACTATCATAACCTGAGCTTCCACGGAAGGCCAGGAAACACAGGAAGCACTTGGTAAATATTTAGCCAGCAAATAACTGGTCTCCCCTCTCCCACCGTTTTCCCCTACGATCTGTTTACAACACGAGTGAGCCTTTTAAAACACAAGTCAGTCATGGCCCACCTCTTCTCAAAGCCCCAGTCATTTCCTGTCACGCTCAGGGTTAAAACGTCAAAGACGTCAGGATTCTTCTCAAGCCCTTGCCCATTATATCTGTATTTTCCTGCTGATGTGGGCTGTAGTCCCGACCTTCCCCCCTCCAGTCTCCAGGCACAGCGTTCTCTATCCTCCTTCAGATCAATCAGGAACTGAGGGTCTTTGCATGTGCTATTCCTTCTGCCCTGAACACACACATGCACACACACACCTCTCCTTCGCCAACTTGGGATTTTGTTCAAATGTCAACCAATCTGGAGAAGCATTTCCTGATCCTATTTCAATCACTTCAACCCACCTCCATGGCCTGGAGCTCCTCTCCCCCTTCCTGTTTGGTAATGGTTTTGGGGTTGTTGTGTTTGTTCACTCCACATGCCATCTTCTACATCTCACTTTTGTGTGACATTGCTCCTAATCTAGACAGCAAGCTCCGTTAGGTCAGCCACTAGGCTCCAGTACCCAGGCAGCCTGGCACCCAGGAGATTCGCAATAACTACTTGTTACTGAACCAACAAAAAAGATCCAAGCCAGACGGCTTCCTGGTACTCTATCCTGATGACTGGAGGGTTTGTGCACATCCTCCTTCACCTCTTATAAACCTTGAATTCACAGATAATTTTGTTAGAGGAAGTACAAAGATCAGAAGTGAGAAACACACCTACAGTCAGCTCTGCTGTACATGCCTGCTTTACCACACAGCTGGAGACCTAGGTGCATGCCTGCTTTACCACAGCTGAAGACCTAGGGAAAGCTCTTACTGCTTCCAAGCCCCGGTTTCCTGTCTATAAAGCAAAACACCAACCTGAGAGCATTGTCATGGAGCTAGATGAGGTGATGTGTGCAATGCACAAGCCCTGGCAAAAGTCAGAGTTCAATACATGTAGTCATGGCTCTTACGAGTGCAATTACCAATTATAAGGATGTAATAATGAATGTAAATAGCGACAGTCTTACAAAGGACAGTCTCTCTGTTCTGAGCAAAAGAAAAGGGGGGGTAGGGAGGGAGATTAGATAGATAATACATGCATCCATACACAGGCACATACATACGCAGGTACATGCACATACAGGTATATAGAAACATAGGAAAAATAGATGATGATGCACACATATATAGAGTATAAGTACATACATGCATAGGTATATATACACACATACACCTACAGATGACAAGCAGGCCAGCTCAAGATGAAGTTTTTGCCTCAATGTTACAAGAATAGCAACCTTGCCTTCTCCAAGAACCAGGTAGAGGATCTCAATTCCTCTCTCTATGCTGTGTCCTTTAACTCGCAGTATTCTGGATTCTAGGAAAATCAGGTACTCAGTTAACTTTGCATTTCATTTTTTTTAATTTTGTAAATCTGTCCCGTGTAGTATTTGGGGTAGATGTATACCAAATAAATAAATAAAGTGTTATTGATCTGAAATTCAAGTTACCCAAGTTCCTGAATTATTTTTTAAATTTGACTTCTCTTTGGATTGTGGGGTTTGAGGGAGAAGGAGGTTGGTGTCATTTTTGTTTCATTGGCTGGTTTGCCAGGGGAGCAGTCAGTTTGGCTTTTCCTAAACCTGGGATCTTGGAGCCCAGGTCATGAGGAGTCACTATTGTAGCAAGAGGCCAGTGCAGCCAGGCGTCATGAACACAGTCCCCAGTTCAGTCAGCTCTGAGATTTGTATACCCACACTAAGTGAAAGGCTAGACATACTGAGTGTAAATGGAGTGAATGGATCTGTCACTGAGCTAAGGGGAAAGAGCTGTGGCAGAGCCTGGGACTAGGCCTAAACGTCCAGGTTCTTTGGGGTAACTGCCTGACTTCCTCACAACTGAGGAAATACAGGAAGAAGATGTGGTCACAGATTGGACCAATGATTTATTTTCAACTTTGCATTGATTCTCTCTGACTTTGCAGTACCCCCCCAATCCTTCCTTGTGACCTTTACAGTAGCACCTGACCTCCTAGAGATGACTCCCAAACATGCAGAAGCATGGAAATTTCATTCCCAATCTCACCAGCTCTATGGAGAGGAGCACCATCATGGTTTTCGGATCTTGGAAGAACCAAATAATAGTGCAATTGGGTTTTTAAAGTGCAGACGACAGGGCAGATGTCCCAGCATCCCCTCAGTCATGAAACAGTGAACCCTTGAACTCAAGGACACTGCCATCCAAGCCTGTTGGACTACTTACCTCCCAGGTCTCACAGCGGCCCCAGCAGGCATCAGTGGTGATCCGAAGTCCTCTGCAGCCCGGCTTCTTGGCTAGGAAAGTGAACTCCCTCACAGCACAGCCCACAAAAGTATGCAGGTTTCCATTGGAGGTGCTGAGGACAGAGTCATAGCCACCCAAAAGGAGGAAGGTCGTGGCACCAAGGACAAGGTATGCCAGCTTCATGCTAGTCCCAAGGAGGGAAAGGAAACAAGATGAACATACCCAGCTGCCCACAGTGTGCAGCCCACAGTGTGTTGGTCACTCTAAAAGAGACCTTACTCTAAGCATTACCAGAAAAAAAAAATGAGCCAAGCAATTGTCTAGCTCCAACTGCATCTCCCTAACTAGCACCAGTACATAGGTAGTAGCTTTCTCTAGACACCCTACCCTCAAAACATGGTCTCAGGCTTTTCCTTGGTGAACCCCAACTCCTGGAGCTGACTTGCATGTGAAAGGAATTCATCCCAATGAAAAATAAGAGTAGCAGCAAAATAAATGTCGAGCCCCACAACAGTACATGAGTACACACACCTTCTTTCTTACCCAGCGTCAGGGTATGTGTGCGTCATGTTAGGAGCTTTGCACACATTTGTATTGGGTGGGGAATGAACGGGGAAGGTAGATAAGTATCAATAATAATAAATTAATAATAAGCATATCCCGGTGTGTTGTTACTAACCCAACCTACCAGACAGAAGATATTATAAAACCTGGGGCCCGGCATGGTAGCCACTCATAAGATGTGTTCTACTCTTTAGAGATCACATCTGCTCTATGCTCCTGCTGTGCAAAGGCCCTAGTGTGACTCAGTTTAGCAGCAAATGATGGAAAGCTAGTCACGATCTGCTATGGAGTCTGTCCTCCTGGTTCCTGACCCTTTCTGGTGCTCTAGTAGCCCAGAACAGGGCCCTTCGTCGTTGGCCCACTGAACAGAACACACCTGGATGCCATATTTGTGAAATGCCACCAGGTCAGTACCACCAGGTCAGGACGAGCCACATTTCCGAGGCTGTTCTCGCGGGTGTGTTTACATATGGCCTCTGTGGGCTTCCCCTTAGGAAGAAGGAAGTGAGAGGTGGAGAGATATTTACCTGAGCTTGCTGGAGTCGAGTCTTCCTTCAATAGTTGCAATGAGTAGGAAAAGTTTGCTCTGGGTAAGTGTCTCTCTCTTCTGTTATCAGGCTGCCTGATTACTCAGATATATAGGGAAGGTCTTGTCAATCACAGCCAAAGAGAGGCAGATTCTTACAGGAACGGCTAAGCACATCAAAGCGGTGGAATATAAAGCCAGTCTCTATTTTCCAAAACTGATTCACGTCAAGGGTGGTGTTTTGTTTCTTGACATCACTGAATGAAACAGAAAGTTGCCTTGGTGGGTGACATAATCCTGAAGAGACAGTCAGAGGTGGGTCACCTGGCTCTGAGAGAACAAGTGCCCTGGATGGATCAAAGTTTCCTCCATAGTAACATAGCTTGCCTTTGAGACAGTAAGCCGCAAGCAACTTCTGGCAAGTCCTTTCCTTGCACTTACAGCATTGAAAACCAGCGGGACAATAGTTCTTACTTGGAAACAACATGGCATCGCTACTGACAGATGGAGAGAAAATTTGAAAGTCTTAAAGATCATTTAACTAGTAATCTTTAAATGAATCACATAGGCAAAATACAGAGATACTAGAAATGATTAGCTTCATACTTGGGAATTAAATATGGCTTTTTTCTTTTTTTCTACATGCTTTTTGGGATTCTTTAAACATAGGTCAGATTTTTAAAAAGTCATCTAGTGTTATGATTTCAAAATTAAAATAAATAAATAGTTATCTATGTGTGCTGCACAGGATATTCAATGAGGCTTTAGTGAAAACGTCTTAGATTTCTGGTCTTACAGCAGCTCAGTCCTTTTTACGAGTAGGGGACCTGGTTTCTGGTCCATTCTACAATGGTAGCATGTAAACAGATTAGAAAGCTGCTTGTTCATGGCCCTTTTCTGGGTGTTCTAAAAAGTAAATGAAGCATACATCTGTGCCCTGGGGAGATTACATTTCACAGCAAATCACGACATACCCAGAGGCGTTTAAGATGCATATTAAATGGCCAGCGACACAAAATAAAAAATTAAAAGCATCCCCACTTTCTGCACAGAAAGATTTTCAAAAACAAACACAGCCTTCGTTAAAGGTTGACTCTCCTGGACACATAACAGCGATCAGCGAACCCATCACTCGTCCCTGGAATCAGGTTATTTTATAGATGGTGCGAGTTGACTTGGACAGAGCAGCTTCTTCAGCCCTGCAGCCTGCACACAGAAGAGCTAGACCCAGGACACTGTGGACACAGGCTGCTCACCCGGCTTTGGTACTCCTAAGTTGCTGGGCCAAGAGCTAGACAGCAAGTTGGAACTGTTGCCTTTAGCAATGTTCCTGTGCAGGGCTGCTCATGCCCGTTAGACTTGGGATATCCATTCTGGGCTGTGATCTCACAAAATAAAGACAAACAGCAAAGGAAGGCCAAGAGCCCCCTTCTTCCACAGTCCCTGACTGTCTGTGCTCGGTTGCCATCAATGCCTTCTACACCATCAGTGACAGCCCAGTGATTACCTTTGTAGTTACCAAGCATGTTCTTATAGGATAGCTGGAATCTGCTGGACAGTAACATGCACTGTCCTCAGTTCTTCAGAAATGCTGTAAAGAATTCTTATTTTCTCCTTTTTACATCGAAGGAAATGGAGGCTCAGTCACTTTTTAATTACCTACTTCTATCAAGACAGGGAGAGGCAAGCAGGTTTCTCTAAACCCTTGCAACAAGTGTAGCCAACAGAAGTGGCTGCCTGGAATGCTACCTTAAGGAAACTACAAGCAGTCCAAGTAGAGGGGTTAGAAAAGAGGGATGGTTGTTGGATGTCACCTTTTTCCATCTTGGCATTCTACTGTGCCACATGTCTCCACAAGGACAGAGTCAGAGCTTGGGAATGTGACTGCAAAGGCAACTTTGAGGTCTGGGTCTTCTAGAATATCTGTGCATCTACCATCTTCCCTTCCACCTCCATCGAGGTTCCCACCACTGGAGTCACGTGAGAGTGTGATGTAGGCCATGTCTTTGAGCTCAGGCCCCGAGCATCTTCCTTTAACTTGGTTCCATTTTTATCTTAACACAGACTCACTGTCACCGTGGCGAATGACTTACAATGTTCAGGTTCTTTAGAGTCTATGAAATAAGAGACGAGGGGGCTATGGTTTGGATATTTTTAAATGTGTGTCCCCCAAGGGCTCATATGTTGAAATTTTATCCCCGTGGTGAGGTTAATAAGAGGGTAGAAACTTAATCCAACTATGGTGGTTAGACCTGGGGCCTTTGGAAGCATCCAGAACAGTCCTAAGCAAAATGAGAAATACTGAAGGTGTTACAAAGGTGATTTCAAAATATCCTAGAGTCAGAGTTTTAAAAAAAAATCATCCTAGTAGGCATAAAAGCAAACACATGGACCAGTGGAGTAGAGGATATAGAAATAAACCTATCCATCTTCAGCCAGTTGTCAATCAAGGTGTCAAAAACATAAGGTGGAGAAAAGGCAGCCCACTAACAAACACTGGTGGGAAAGTGTGATACCCACATGTGGAACACTGAGACTAGATCACAACTCTCACCTTATACAAAAGTCAATTCAAAATGAATTAAAGTATTAACATAAGACCAGAAAGTTTCAAACTACAAAAACCAGGAGAAAAATATCAAGATGTTGGCATGGGTGATTTTCTAAGAGGACTCACATAGCTCAAGAAATAAAAGCAAGAACAGTAGAAGAATTGCAAAAATTCAAAAGTTGTTTTTTCACAGCAAAGAAAACGATTGGCAAATGAACAGCCTAAAAAATGGGAGGAAATCTTAACTAGCATCTACCTGACAGAGGACTAGCATCCAGAATATATAAAGAACTCAAAAAATAATACAAGAACAAATAATCTAATCAATAAATGTGTGAATGATCTGAATAGAAACTTCACAAAAGAATTAAAAATGACCAATAAATACATTAAAACAATCCTAATATCTTTAGCCACTGGGCAAATACAAATCAAAACTACACTGAGATTCTCTTGCCACCATCAGGATGGCCGTCACCAGGAAAACAATACATGTTCATTAACATGTAGAGAAAAAAAGTGTTGAGAATATAAATTAGTTCAGCCACTATGGAGATCAGTACGAAGATTCCTGAAAAGGCTAAAGAGTAGAATTACCATATGAACCATCCTCACCACTCCGGGGTATATACCTAAAGGAATCAAAATCATCACACAACAGAAACACCTGCATACTCGTGATTATTATGGCACTGTTTACAACAGTCAAGATATGAGAGCAGCCCATATGCCGGCCAAATGATGAAGGCATAAGGAAGCTACAGCATATCTCACAGTATCAGAAGGTACAATGCAAGCTTCACAAAAGAAAACCAATCAGTACTCCTACCCAGACGTAGAACCTATGAACCAAAACAATGATCAGCCCAGTAAGCTATCCCCAATAGCTCAATAATGGCACATTTATCTTTGGGAAGAACCAACAGCTGTCTTATTAGACGTCTGGCCTCCTCAATAGAGGGTGACCTGGTCAGGGTTTCTATTGCTGTGAAGAGACATCAGGACCATGGCAACTCTTATAAATATTTCATTGGGGTGGCTTACGTTCAGAGGTTTAGCTCATTATCATCATGGTGGGTGGCATGGTGGCATGCAGGCAGACACGGGGCTGAAGTAGGAGTTCTCCATCTTGATTCGCAGGCAGCAGACGTAGCATGTGTCACACTGAGTGTAGCTTGAGCAAAGGAGACCTCAGAGCCCACCCCCACGGTGACTCACTTCCTCCTCAAGGCCACGCCTCCTAATAGTCCATTCTTTATGGGGTCATTTTCTTTCAAGCCACTGAAGGAGGAAATTCATACCTGGGACTGCAGACATAGCCAACTACCCATGGCTGGGTACATCACGAACCCTAGAGGCGACCCAGCTACCATTTCCTTAAACCAACATAATTTCTAACCGTACTCTAAATACTCATCCTTACACCCACAGATAATGTAGCTCTCATCAAAGAAGCTTCTTTTTGTGGGATCCACACTTAGTCAAAATGCAGGGAGTGAGTGACTGGGGTGCCCCATCCCAGCTGGTCCATCGACAATACAGACCCTGAACCTAAGGCTCAGGGAAAATTGTGGAGGAGGGGCAGAAAGAGCACAAGAGCCAAAAGACCAGGATACCTGCTGCAAGATAATGTCTTCTAAACATGAAAGGGAAGCCGTACCCTTGAAATCTCAACAATATGGCTATCTAAACCAGATCCGCATAATGGCACCAGGTGACCTGCCAGTGCGAACAGGGAGATCTCACAAAGCCCCACTCCTAGATGAAAACTAGTGGCTGATGAGGGAGAGAAAAAGTCTGTTTTCTCCAGGGATGAGCTCCCTGATAGGTTGCCTAGGCAATTAGTCCTAAACACACGTGCATCAGAGTAACATTAAATGGACTCACAGGTTATATACATGTGTGTGTGTGTGTGTGTGTGTGTGTGTGTGTGTGTGTGTGTGTGTGTGTAAGTGTAACAATAAATAATTAAAGAGGAAGAGACCATAGATTTGAGAGGGGAACATGGGAGGACTTGTGGGGTAGAGGGAGGGATAAAAATGATGTGAATACAGTACTCATGTATGAAATGCTCTCAAGTTTCTTAATTTTTCAAAGAAGTGGGGTGCTCATCTGCTACACTGGAGTTGCCAGCATGTTCTCCCATGTGTTACCCTGTTTTTGAGCAGTGCTTGGATGGCATCGGGTAGCGTGGCGATCGCACATGGGCCTCTCACATGCCACAGCATCTTGGCATCTCACAAAGCACTCGTGAGTCTCCCCAGCCTTTACAGCAATGCTTGATGCACCTGTGAGGTGCCGATCAATCCTGGTTCTTCCTGTCCAAAATGAAGAGGCAGTCACGGAAAAGAAAAGATGAAGGTCGTGAGCAAGCCTGTCAGGAAACCCAACCAGCCAGGAGTATCTGTCGAGACCCTTCACCTCCTGGGTAACCAGAGAAATGCAAATCAACACAGCACCGAGAACTGCACAGCTGTCTCCTCAAGCAGACTCCAACCTCTGGGATAATGGGCACTTCTGGCTTTATCTCTTTGTTGGCTTTCTACTTCCATAACCAGATATTGGTGGCTTTAGATCCACCTCCCTCAAGACTCCAGAGCTCCAAGTGCTCCACATGGTTTGGGAGAAAACGCCTAAGAGAAGCTGGAGCATGGTCATTAAACCAGCACCATCAAAACATACAGAGGAAGCCAGGGGCCAAGAGCCCTCATTAATCAGTCCAGCTTGTTCCTGAGGCAACTGTGTACTCAAGACAGGCACCCTGCCTCCAACACGACTGCCTTCTTTGTTTGTATGTTTGCTTGTTTATTTTTTATTTACTCATAACATCTATGAAGGCAAGGACCTCATCCAGGTCATTCACTAAACTCGTTGTATTGCCTAGTTCACAGAAGGAACCTGGTATGCATGCCGTGCTGAAAAAGCAAATGAGCAAGTGGATGGGAGACTTAGCTCAGTGGTTAAGAGCACTTGCTACTCTTGCAGCAAACCTAGATTTGGCTTCTAGCACTCACATGGTAGACCACAAGCACCTGTAACTCTAGCCCCAAATGATCCAATGCCCTCTTCTTGACTCCTTGGGCACCAGGTACGAACATGGTACACAAACATACATGCAGGCATGGTGTGGGAGGTCCTTCTGTCCATGTGTTGCTTTTATTGGTTAACAAATAAAGAAGCTGCTTTGGGTCTGTTGATAGGTCAGAACTTAGCTAGGCCGGGAAGACTAAGCTGAATGTTGGGAGAAAGAAGGGTGGAGTCAGAGAGAAGCCATGGAGCTGCCGGAGACAGACATGCTGAAACTTTGCTGGTAGGTCACAACCTTGTGATGATGCACAGATTACCAGAAATGGGTTAAATTAAGCTGTAAGAGCCAATAAGAAGTTAGAGCTAATGGGCCAAGCAGTGTTTTAATTAATACAGTTTCTATGTAATTATTTTGGGTCTAAGCTAGCCAGGCGGCGGGGAACCAACAAGTGGCCCCTCTTGTAACACAGGCAAAACACCCATACACATAAGATAAAAATAAACACATATCTTTTAAATGCCCCCAATTCCTCATGGGACCTCTATCAGGTCATCTGTGAGATGATGGACTTAGACTATAATGACTTGCTTGCCTTATAAAAGGTATGATTCTGGAAAAAGAAGAGGAGGAGGGGCCTGAGGGAGGTGATTAGATAAGGTACCCGGGTGGAGACCCCAAGCTCAAATCTGACTGATGTTATAGGAAAAGGGACAAACCAGAAGGCATATGCCTGCATGTGTGCCACCTGTCTCTGGCCCTGGGACGCTCTGTCATCTCAGGACTCTGGTCACTGAGAAGGCCATCACCAGGTGTGGTCCCTTAGTTTTGTGTTTCCAGAACTGTAAATCATGATACCATCTTTCTTTATAGGCTCACCTATCTGTGGATCCAACACCCTCTTCTTACTTCTCCTGGCATCAGGCAAACACATGGTGCAGACATACAGACAGACAAACATTCATACACATAAAAATAGAATAAATATTTTTTAAAGAGTCAATCAAATTAGGTCTCTACATCACTTTTCACTGTGCTTGCTACTTGGTGTATAGGCAGCAAATGTCACTTCCCTTTCCATCCATGGAAATGCATCATGTACCACCAAGAAATTAAAAACTGTCAAGAAAATACTGTGCCATGCCAAGAAATATTAGGCATTTCACAGATATTAAATGTCACAGGGCTGGGTACAAAGGAGTCTAAGACAAGAAGAAGCAAATCTTTGGGGGGCTGTGAAGTCTTAGCAGCATTCATAACCAGAATCCTGCAGCACGGGGGGGGGCGGGGTTCAACTCCCTTCCCCCAGTCAACCTGTGGTGCTCTGATCTGACACCAAAATTATTGTGCATTTTCAGCCCAGGAAGAAGGTAAGGTTAAAGGGCCCGTTTAACCCTTAAGGTTCAGTTTACCATAGCTAAAGAAGTCAGCCTATTGTAAATCTATGCGAACAGTCAAGCTGACTAGGCTGGGCAGCATGTTCTGAGTGCCCATTTTGCTCCACGGGGACTAAGCTGCCTCCTCTGTCACTTAAGAAGGCATCCCAAGAGGTCAGAAGCATCCACGCTCCAATGTGGCTCCCCTGCTGTCCTCTGAGAACACACACACTCTGCCCAAGGGTCAAATTAATTACTGCTGTGCCTCCTGTGGGTGATTTAAAAGCCACAAATGAAATTACACATTTTAAGGAACTAATAGAATCAATCACTTTCTTACAAACAGATAAAACCAAGGTCAGCCTTGACCCTTACAAAGTTGTATATTGCTTTTCCTGTCTCTTATTTGTGAAGAAAGGAACTTCTGGGCTCACAAATGAAGATGAACAGGGAAGACTTTTAGAAAAAATTAATTTTATTGGAAAGCCATCTCTTCTTCTGACAACACTAGATATTTGTGGGACAGCTCTTAGCGTTATTGACTCAGAGAGATAACATTTGTCCTAGATGATGGTGTCGTTGCTATGGTAACTTCTTCTAACATGACTAAAAATAATGAATCCTGTGTCTGATTTTACTAGGACAAGTCAAGCCTTTCTCCAGAACCATCTGAAAGGAGTGTCTGCCGACTGCCACAGATTTGTTTTGAATTAAGGGGCACGTCATTTAGGGCTGAAGTGAATTGTTTTTATTTCCGCCTGACTCCGCCACTTCTGGCTGCCGTGGCTCGGCAGGGCAGGGCAGGCACATGTCTAACCAAGAGGAACAGAAAGGGGGCTAATGAGCCACAAGGAAGCATTCTTTATAGCAAGTGTGTCCTGTGTTCTCCTTGGCATGCGTCCACAAGGCTTCTGGGTCCCGAGCCCTTCCTCTGTAATCCCACAAGAGTCTCACAGACAATGGCAAGACTGTTGCTAGCTACGCTTTGAAGCCATCGAACTCTTTATCTGGTAGATATTGGCTGTATTCAGAAAAGATTCCTGGTCTTGGCCCCACAGTCTTCACTAGTGTGCCTATGTGTGGGGAAAGGAAGAGCCTGTCTTCTCGGCACAGCGCTCTTTATTTCAGCTCACAGACACAAATCAGGAGCCTACTGTGTGCCAGGCACTTTCTCCATTCCTCTGCTCACAGATATGAACCAGAAGCCTACTGTGTGCCAGGTAATTTCCTCCATTCCTCAATTCACAGATATGAATCACGCACCTACTGTGGGCCAGCACTTTCTCTTTCCTTCCATGTTTTATTGAGCATCTCCCTGAGTGTTACAGTTACAATGAGTTCATATGGTATGGTTATGAATAAATCTGGGAATCTGGTGATGTGCAGCTGTTCCTTGGGCTTGAAACATCCTTCCTGGAGGGAGGAGGGCAGCCACCAGGCTCATGAAAGTCACCAAAAACTTTACAGACTCAGGAAACCCATGAAGCATACAAGACTCTCAAGACCCTGTCCCAAGTTAGATAAGCATGGGAAATATACAAGAAAGGCATGGCACTACGTGGAATGATCAAGTTACACTTACTAAGCAATCTTATAGACAAGGATTTTATTTAAATAAAGTTTGTGATAAAACACATTGAGCATGAATTATTTACCTTTATAGAGCCCATACTAAAAAACTTCCAAGAACTGGAATCGCCATGTGGAATGACAATGCAACTCGCTAGACTGTCAAAGCATTTTCTTCGTAGTGCATCCATCAACACCCTTACCCTCCGTGCAGAAGAACAGCTGTGACTCCAGAGTCATCCCTCTTATTTATCAGTGGTGTTTTAAGCTTTTATGAATGAGTTCTAGTATCTTTCCAGACTGAAGATCCAATCACACTTCCCTCTTCTTTTCTTGCACGGCTCATAATCCTTTTCTTACTTTCTACTTGCAGTTCTGGCCTTTTTCATATTAATTTGTTAGGAGATTGTTATAGTAAGAATCTAGTCACCTAGATGCCAATATATAACCCAGCCCTCTCTGGCCTCTGTGGACATCCCCACTAGAATTAAATGTTTGCAAACATACACATAGACACATACAATACATGCAAATTTAAAAAAAAAGACAAAAATAAGATACTGTGGGAGGTAGCAGGGGAGAGGAAGCTATTCATTCGAGGCTGAGAAAACTACATGTAAATGAGGGTCTTTTTCCTGTCCCCTGTTGTTTCCTCAGTGGTTACAACATGGCCTGGGTGACAAGTATTTAAGTTAATTACTGAAACCATCTGTTGAATGAATCGCTAAACCCACAGCAGACAGCATGGTGAGTTTCGAGCTTCTCTCAGCTTAGACCGACTCCTGCCAAGGAAGAATCAGGATGAGGATGGGAGCAGCAGGCAGGATGTGGTCTGGGTGGCTCCTGTGGGGCCCAGTGGCTAGAGGAGCTGGAGCAAATGACCCCCGGAGGAGGCAGCTCCACCTCTGGCGTCAGCTGACAGGTGCCATTCAGGATACAATGCATTGGGCCGAGACGCTGACAGAGACAGAGTTCAAATGTACAGTGCACAGGCATGCTGAGGTTTCCAGCTGCTGCACTATAGGGATGAAGTGAAAAGGAAAAATTAATTTCAATAACTGATCCAGGGTCTTAAGTACCAGAAATAAAACTGAATTTATCTAACCCAACATGCTTGTGTTTCAATATAACATTGGGGAGGGGTTGGTTTTTCAAGCCCTGGCTGTCCTGGAACTCACTCTGTAAGTGAGGCTGGCCTCAATCTCATAGAGATCCGCCTGCCTCTGCCTCACAAGTTCTGGGACTAAAGGCAGGTGCCACCACCGCTCAGCTCAATATGTAATTTTTGACAAGTTCTGGTGGGTTGGTGTTTTTCATGCTAAGTGTCTGGCACCCTATAGTTCACGGAGCATCAAACACTCAAACTCACCATAGCACAAGGGCTCAGAGGCACCTAACTGGCAACCGTGGTGACAGTGTCTAGAGTGTTTAAGTGTCTAAGCCCACTTCCTGTGACTGGCTTACTCATTTTCTAACAGACTATGAAGTTTTAATAGCAAACATTACACGAAAACCAAGGCCCAAAACTGTGAAAGGAATCAACCACTTCCAGCCTTCCAGCTACACAGGCAGAGAACTAGGTTTCAAATTCTGCTCTAATTTTGACCATCATGGGTAGCTGTAGGTGCTTGTCCAGTGAGAAACCACAGCCTGCAGTGGGGTGTCACTGGATCCAGCTTAAAGAAATAACCAAGGCACGGGACCCTGGTCAGAGACACTCCTTATAGCTGGCTGAGGCCAATGCACACGCTCATACCTGACCTAAAAAGCAAGAATATGCAATGGTGGATTGGTCAAACCTAAACAGAACACTTGTGCCACTTCCTCCAAGGTGCAGGGAACATCACAGGAGGGAAGGGATGTAAGAGTCAGAGCATAGTTATGCAAACAAAAGATGTCCTCTGGCCCTGGCGCTGACAAACTCACTGTGGCTGTGGTGACCTGCGTCAGACTGGACCTGCTGAGATTACATCGTGGATGGGTGAGGGCATGAGGGAGTCCTCGGTGAAAGACCGCAGTTAGTGGCCACTATGGAGAGGGGAGCGTTTTCCTCAGTGCTGTAACTGCTGACAAGCTATCCATGCTCCGAGAAATTACACCCGACTCATGCCTGTGTAAGCATCCTTAATTCAGCTCAGTGGGCAACACACAAAAAGATGACTTAAAAGTAGGAAGGAGGCATATTGAAAAAAGGGGGTGTCAGCTGGAGAGGGGGTAGGGGTAATGGGCACTTATTGAGAAAAGGGGGTGTCAGCAGGAGAGGGGGAGTAACGGGGACTTAT